>CABFOQ010036466.1:0-21908 GCA_900660455.1 Gephyroberyx darwinii | reverse complement strand
AAGACGACAGACTAGTTTTGTCATGTGGGTCGCTGGCTGAAAGGTTGAAGAACTCCTGACCTAGATGGGGCTGCAGACACGCCGAGCAGCTCACATCAGCTTACTAACAAGCAGAGTCAGGTTACTCCTGATAAAATGAAACTGACACGGACAGCCACGTCTTTCCTTAGCTTTCGTTAGTCGGGTTGCCTCAATTCTCTCTGTCTCTTTAAGCAACGGCATCATCAGCTGACCTGTCTCCCCTTAACTTTCAAAGCCCGATGTCCCCGCCTCACAGTCTCTCAGACGTTGAGCCGAAGTCAGTGAGTTGTCTCACTGCAAGATCAGCGAGTGCCACAGAGTTCTGATGTGAACTTTTGTAGGCGTCCATGCAGATGTTTAGCAAGTCTGCAAACCTGCAGAGGGATTTGCCCATAATTCAAAGTATGAGTCAACAGATGTCAATGGATGTCAACAGATAAGGACACTGGGGAGGCATTCAAAAAATATGAATACACCAAGCATGACAGGGTTTCTGAAGAAGTGTGTCTGTAGTTTCATCGCACTTGTTTTTATCTTCAGGTACAAGCTCACACTAGTATACGATTTCCAGAGAAAACAGATGGTTAAGTACATCTGGGCATCTGAGACAGCATCACCGTATCCAAGGCAACAGGTGATGTCAGGAAGCAAGCCTCGTTGCTCCTTTTCATGCCATTTCAAGCCCCTCACACCCTCCAGCACCCATGCATTACTGTGAACACCTGATGTGGTGGCTCAGCCTGTCCTCTCTCATTCTTGAAGCCACAGCATGACCACCTCCAACACCTTTACGTTTACTTTAAAGGCACCGAGAAGACGCTTTTATCCAAAAGTGCATGACGACTTCAACAGCACCATTACCAGACCTTCCTTAACTTTCATTCATCTCTAGTTAACTCTTTTACAGCTGCACTAGGCAAGACGTTCATGCAAGAAGACAACCTGAATCACAAAGTGAGGCAAATTAAACTCTCCTCTGCCCACAGGATGGGACAAAATAAAAATCAAACTGAAATTGTTTCGGTCTCCTAAACAGCAGCGAGCGCTCCGGGCCCGGCTGGTTAAGCATGACTCTCGGGTTTGTTTGTCTGCAAAAAAACCCATCAGAAATCAAGAGACATTATGCAGAATGCTGTTCCAGTGAATGGGGAACTGGCTATGAGTCATCAGGTCAGCTCAGCATGAGTCTGAACTGATAAAGAATGGTGTTGCAGCAGAACCAGTAAAGGCGCTGTCTATGCATGAGTTGCTATTGGACTGCTGCCTTTTTGAGCATTTATTTACCTTTTATATGATGTGCTTGTATGTTGCTTTTGCGCATAGTTGCCTGTGACTTTTATTTCAATAATAAAGTTGCCGCTGAAATCTTGCCCAGATCTTGCTTGAATAAAGAGATTTTTATTTGGCTCAGTATGAATCAGAGCGACTACATGCAGAATCAGCACCGCTAAAAACTGAAGCTGAGGCACATTTATTAATATAGTTTATATTTTTAGATATATGATAGTAGTGATACCCACCGCCCGGGGGCAACGCTGAGTTCACGACATGAACGCTTTGATAACTCACTATACAGTTGCTGTGATCGGCGTTTTGACGTGCCCGCGAGCCGTTTTGACCAGAGAATGAAGTTTTAATCGCTTATTTTCCCACGTGGAGGACAACTAGGCACGCGATGATGCAGGTTTATGTGGAGACTGTCTCGTAGCCGCTGCCGTCTTTAATTCTGAACTCGCCCCGCTCGCGATTTCTAGGAAACCGGTGACGATGAAGCCTATTTTGTATTTTATTATGTTAGTATTTTATCCTCCTCGTCGCTCGAAGGTGTCACCTGTCTTTCTGTAAATGTCCCGCTGTCATGTGGCTTTGCGGTTGCCTTTTGATTTCGGTGGATTGTAATAACTTTAAAAGAAGCGAAACGTGAATGGGGAAAAGGCAACCGGGATCCTGATCAGAAACCCGCCAGTTTCACTTTCGGTCTGAAGGTTAGTGTTTCACAGAACTCGGTGGCTTGAGTCGAGCAGCTTTCAATTCTAGGAAATAGACAGGCGGAGCTACAGCAGATACAGATATAAAGAACTGTGTCCGCGTGTGCTCAGCTTCACACTGGGACTAACATGTCGATTTGAACAGGTTGTCTGCCACGCAGGCGTGTAAACGACCTCCGCCGTCACATTCAATCCCACTGGAAAAAAATCCAGGATTAATTTACCGCTCGCAGCTGGGAATATTTGCAGTGAAAATTTGGGATTGCAGACCGACGGATTTTTTTTAACCCGCTGCAGTTGGAACAAAACAAAACGGTAAGACAGACCTTCCCTACATTTGTGCATTTTCCAGGTGAGCGTGTGCATCGCAGCGCGGGCCCGGCTGCAGGTTTTTTTTTTTTTTTTGCAGGAACAAATACGCAGGGTGTAATGTTGATTATCTAAACTGTAACTAAACTGTAAAAAAAACAAAAAAACAACTCTCTCAGACCAGCCCAGGGTGCATCTGGCTTTTCGAGGCTGGTAAATGGGCTCTGGATCAATAAAGGTTCAATAAATGTTTCATAAGGAATAAGGATAGTCCCCGGATTGCAACATGAGTCAACACTTGTTAATATTTACCTTTTTGGGAATTGAGCCAAAGTTTATAAAGTTGTAGTGCAGGTTTTTTAGGGAGAAACTAGCTAAATCACATGCAGGGTAACTCTAACCCCCCTGGGGACGTTGGATGGTCTGTTGTGTCTGTTGGTTTTGTAGACTCAACACAGACGCTGATCCCAGCTGGTGGGTAGTCATGTCTGTCTTTATCACTTTCTACATTAACTCTGATATACTCTGTTTACACTGAGTTAGTTTAATATCTCCATCAGTCTTTTATCCACTCACTTCAACAGCCCTCATACAGGACTAAAACACATTTCTAGCATTTTGACTTCTCACACTGATGTTATTTGTCATCAACTTTCATACCTGAAATTTCAAACCAGCATGATGTCAGACGGTTCACGGTAACTCCGGCTGACGTCACCAAAGTCATACCAAACTCTGCACCGCTCACTGGAAAGTACAATGAGTTTCTAACCACAGTCAGAGCTGTAGATATCTGACCAAGTTGACAGTCAGTGAAGAGGGTGCGCGCGCACACACACACACACATACACGCACACACACACACACACACACACACACACATACACGCACACACGCGCACACACACCAGTGCAAAATGAACTGACAAGTGAAACAATGGTTGGGGGGGTTGTATTCTTAAATAATGAACTCTAATCACTTCTAACTCTCTTCCACTTTTCATATAGTCAAGAGTCCTCCACAGTGATCTTTTTATATTTTCCTGCTCTTTCCACGGGGAAAGGATGAGCTTGGTTATGGATTAACGGTGTGATCAATAACAAGATAAGAGTCTGGCTCTCTAAGCTGAGGAAAATTAATTCGAAACACAGTCAAACTCTTATCGACCTGGAGCCAGGGGTTGCTTTCATTGCAGGTAGTTGATAATCCACCAATATTGTGATGAGCAGCTAATCTCTCATTTTAAATATGACCTCCATTGCTCATAATAAAAGTTAAGACTGGCTGTCCATTTGTTGTCCATATAACGGCCATCCCATTGGTTCTTTGTTTGCAGCAAGGCTTTGGGATCTATTCCTCTGCTTTAAGGAATAATCTTCATTTTGGATGGGAGGTAACACGAGAGATGGAGCTCATAATTTGTTGTAACAATGTCATTGTAAAATTTCCATCTTTTATTCTCAGTTTATTGGGATGGAAATGAGCAGAATCAGCTAAATAGAAAGGTATTAAGAATAAACAAGAACTGTCTCATTTCCCTTCTCCCTTTTATGAATTTCTTTACAAATATGACAGGGTCAATAACCTGAGAGGAAGGGGCAGAATAAAGTGTTTAATTTGTATTTCCAGCATTCAGATTCAGATCACGAAGATGCAACCTTAAAGTTGTTCTCTGCAAAATACTGTCCTTTTTATTATTATTTTAAAAGACATGATGGTAATTAATTGCAGTGTCACTGGATTCCAATCATCCTTTCCAATATACCGATCAAACGTTATTGCTTTATGATACAAGGCAGTGCTTATGATGTGTCTTGGTCACCTAGAGCCAAACATCATACATCGATAATCATTCAAAAGCAGACGAAAAGCTGTATTATGCAAGCTTAAATCAGAAGGAAAACAAACCAGGTTAATTGGTGATCAACAGAGTCTGACTTTAATGAGGCCCTGTTGCCCATGGCTAGGCCCAGTTCAGCACCACGGACTTTCTCCTGACTGCTCTGTTTCTTTGATCTTGTTTGCTTTTCCACTGCTGGGATTGTCATTGTTGTTTTTAATTACTTCACCACCAAATGGTACAGATGAAAGATAGGTGTCTGTAATTAATAAAATTTCCATAAATTTGAATCACTAACCAGTCTCATTAGCCAGTGTCTTTTGTCTTGACTGAAGTCTCATGTCATCTTTTTCCAACTCTAACTATACAGAATAATATTACTTAGGGCAAGAAATCACTTGATATGTGCCATATTTTCTGGTAATCAAATTTCACTGTAGGTAATTAAATACAGCACATACAGTAGGCCTACTCCAGTGATTGGGGTCAACCTGGAGAAAAAATTGCCAACTGTAATATTAAGCCATTTCAAAAAGTCTTTTCAGTCTTTTCAATTAGTCGTTTCAGAGAAACACCTTGCAGCACTGGGCTTGTACGTTTTAGTCAAGCTCAAAGACATAATCAAATAGTTGAAGAACTCATCTTTGATCATGTGTGATCAGGATCAGGACTGCATATTACATCTCTGGGCCACAAACTGGATGATTTGGAAATGGTGCTGGCACTTAATGGTTTGGATGGTAGTCAGCTTGGCAATTGGAGAGCACTGGTGTATTCACATGACAAAAAGACAGCTACACAGAGGGGCATTTATGTGGCATTTATGTAAAACACCTGTTGTTTGGACGATATGAAAGATGTTTGCATTGGAAAACCTAAAATTTCACTTTAAAGCTGAATATATAAATGCTTTTCAAATAAAGTACAAATTGCAACAAATGTATATTAGTTTAACAAGTGTCCAGCAGAACTCGTTAAGGTATGATTGTGAATGTTTATATAAAATATCTAATCATATAACATATTTTATTCATTCATTCAATCACACTAATAATTTGTCACATTACACCATAAAAAAAAATCAGTATTTGAAATATAATAAAAACATCATTCCATGAACACTTCTGTTTACCTACAGTGTAAAAATGAGGCTATTCTCAATTATTGTAGAGCAGGTCAGACAGAGAGAAGCAAGTCTTTGTTGCTTTGTGACAGAGCTCTATAATCTTCTGGAGAACAGCCTATCATTACCAGGCAGTGTGGTAATAGAGTGACATGGATGCTATGGGGAGCAATTGATTCCACACATCAATCAGTAGGGAAACTCATCTGAACGATTGCAGAGAAGTGGCTTGTTTGTCCTCAACATCAAGATAAATGCTAACATGGAAACACAACAATACCTGGAGCCCAATGAAGGCGTAGTTACCCATATAAGAAATTCATTACTTACTTCTCCATGTTAGCGTCTTCCTTAAGATATTTTCAAACAGGTTTAATACCTGCAAATGCACACTGATGTTTGCCCGCTTAAACGAAATGGTAAACTTGTAAGGAAGTAATTGTGTCTATCAACAGCATTATGCTGTGGAGTGAGTGGAAATCATTCTTCAAATGGCAGAACCATTAATCTAAACATCAACAATATTATTCCAACATAATGGTGTTGGAATTAGTTATCCTTGTTGAGTACCCATGCCACAGAAAATCCAACACATTGGCTTAGGGATGGAGACTTTTTTCATTCTCAAAAGGATTGACAGAGACATACAGAGGGAAGGTGTATGAAAGATAAGTGTACATTTTGTTTGTTTGTCTATTTACTTCAATGGTTTGTTAATATTTGTAATTGTGGTTTGAAATGGAATAGAGAGACCTGTATTTTGATAGGATGATAAAGTTACTTGATTGCACTTGACATTTATACTCTTTATTTAGAAACACAAAGTAGCAGCACACGCTCTCCCTTCAACAATCCTCTACCAGATATATACAAGCATGAGGCTGAGCATTACTGCTGCTGTTGTTTTCTTTATGAACCTGTGATGTAAATGTTTTCACACTGAGAAGCATATAGCGACATCATTTACATGCCCTTTATCCCATTTCTCTATCTATAGACATCTCTGCCAGTTAGTATAAAAGATGCAGTTGGTCCAAGAGAGTCTACTCTCTTCCACTCTAGGAGGGAAGGGTCCCACCTGATTAAGAAGGGCAGAGGAAAGACTTTGGCACGCCAATGGGAGAGGTCAAGGATAGACCAGGCAGTTTCACTCCCCCACCACATCATTTTTGTATGACAGCACCACCCCAAGGTTGAAGTTCACTGAGACTTTTCATGAACAGAGTGCTTAACGTCAAACACAAGATTAAAGCGGGGGTGTCGCATCTTGGCAGGACCAAATGAAAATATCAACTGCTAAGCCCCTCTCTGAAAAGCCAGGGGACAGGTATCTAATATTAGAGAGTAAGCCTAGTTAGCAAAGATGGCCTGCTGCTTTCCACGTTCTCAGTGGTGGTCAAAAGGCCATGCTGGCTTTGGAGATGCTTTATTGGTGAAATATATTACAGTAGAGGCCTGCAGAACTACCTTATTAAGAAGGCAGAGAAGAGCTGCCCTCATGACACATATCTGGAACTGAGGACATCTCCATATTACTGAATAACACACAATCTAAGATTTTATTTCATTTGCCATCTAAAGTAAAGGTCATGAGGCAGGCCAATAAAGAATTTGTTTGAGCAAACATTTACTTCACAGTTCATTATTTAGAAATAATACAATAAAAGAAAATGATCCAAGAAGCTTAATCATACATTTTGTAGTGCCCAGATAAAAGTAAAGTGGAATGACATTAGTTAATTTATTTAACATTATAATTGTTCCTTTGGCAATATAATTGATCAAAAATGCATTGTTAAAATCACCTCCATCGTATATGATGCATGTTCAATCTGCACCAACTGATTTTTTGCACTTAAAGCCTGAAATACATGAACTGTCAAAGTATTCTAGCAGGTGTGCCAGAGCTACTACTTTATATAGTATGGATTTGAGAAAAGACGTTATAGAGAGAAGCCATTTTGTAATACACAAGTGACTTGTTTCTTCCCCCGTAGTATAGCAACAGAAGCTGGTGCTTCAGCTCTCTAAGTGGGCTGGAAGAATTAAAGAGGCTTAGCTGCCCCTCTCATTTCTTCACCCACATAATCAGATGAACTAAGGAGAACTAAAGAGAAACAGAGACAAAGCATATAGATTTTTTAAATTTAGTTAGACTGTTGAAACCAATCTACATTCAACTCAGAAATGCCATGCGTTAAAGTGTGAAATTTATTTTTTTAAATTTAGTTAGACTGTTGAAACTATTTCACACTAAATTCAGAAATGTCAATGACTTTAAGTATTCATTTTTGTTTGACTTACAGGAGACACAAAGGATATCATTTCATCAATGTAATGAAATGGAAGTGACAGAATTCCCACCTCACATCTAAAATAATAAGTGGTAAAGACCCCCAGTTCACCCAATTTGGAGTAGATTACATAAATTAATACTTGGAGTCTGACTGCATGGTAACTTCGCTATTGTCTGTATATCATCATATGTGCTATAAGTAAAGTGGCAACCACACTTGCAATCACAAGTTATATCTGCTAATTTATTTCTCTTATATATGCATTATATAATACCGCATCGCTGATTCAGAATTAATATTTCCATTTTAGATAGGATATTTCTATTTTTAAAAACTTTATTTTGGTGCTCTACTGGTTTATTGAAATGAGAACATTTTCTAAATCATCAAAACTGTGAGCTTTTTAAGATCAAGGAAATAAAATCAACAGTTTGAAGAAATAAAATATCATTCTATTCATCCGAATATGCTCCACACTCCTTTTTTTCAGTTTGACATTGTAGGTAAACAAATGGCTTAAAGATATTGTTTTCCATATGATCCTGGCAGTGTCTACTTTTTCTGTAACATGGTACTATTTATAATCAGAAACTCTAGTAAGACATGAAGCTGATCTCGAAGGCTTTTCTATAATCCCTCCCCTGGAAGTGGTCTTTACTGGGAGGCTAGTTTATGATGGGCTCACCCAGTAGCACAATGTTGCATGGGATACAGCATTCAGCTTAAGCCAACTTATCAACTACATTCAAAGCACATCCATTGAGCTATGTGGGGAGACTTTTTGCAGATCTATTAAAAATACTCTTATCTGTATTTAGCATATGCTGTGTATGTCAGTGCTGGCAGCTTTAGACGGATTTACACTCAAAACACCTCAAGCTATTCTTGAGCTGAAACTACTGATAACATTCTGAAACTTCTGCAGACAAGCAGGTTTTACAAATAGATAAATTCATTCAACATACTGTTATATCATCTTATTTACTTATTGTCATTTTAGCGTGCACGGTGCCTGTTTTTGAATGCCATTTTGCTTTTTTCTTTCTGTAAAGTGTTTTTCTGTTAGAAATCATTTTGCCTTTCACCTGCATACAAGTAAAAGCTGATTTAAAGTTTAGCAGAAACAGTTCATTTATAGCTTGATTGCAGAGAAAAAAAAGTCTTTCATACAAGATTTAATACATCTGAAATTGCATCTCTCTCACACTGCTTCTAAAACACACAAGATGTTTGTGTGATGTTGGTAGTGTAGGACATATTTTTGACACATATTTTTTTTTTTTAAGTTTTGTTATTTAGATGTTTGATATTTTAAGGTCGACCAGATGTTCCAAAAAAACTGCCAAAACAAAGAACTGCTGATGCTGATTAACAAGAACTGTTTGAAATCAGCACCAACTAGTCTGGAAATGATTCATGAGTAAGACTGTGTGTGCATTTCAGTGGGATGTCCTTCAGAGGAATGGGACAGAGCTGAAGTGCTGGAGCTGAAATGTTACATTGCATGCCTCTCACATTCTCATTTTCAGTTTACCGTCTACACAACAGACATGTCCTATTCGTACTCATGCGCAAATTACTGTTGATTTAGGTTAGTTCATATTAAATCTATCCCAAATTAAATAAATTGGCTTGATAATTAACAAAACATATTCACTTTGAGCTTTCAGAAGTTATCTAAATCAAATCTTTTGACGGGAAGTATTTTGAGGAAGAGATGTGCAGGGATTTTTTCCCCCACAATGACTACAATGACAATAAGAATATGCAGCTGCTATATATGCTTTCCTTATTGTTTTATTTCCTTTTTCATTTCCCTCTAAATACTGAGCAACATGCTTACTGTTTTAAAGATATGTTTTGTCTCTTTATTTTTGCCAAGATATTTTTTTGTTGGCCTGAAATATGTTATAATACATCTAATATTTATGATTTTTTTTAAATTCCTGGTAAACCTTTATTTAACTTTCCTTTCTATATGACAAGGCTACAGAGGCTTGGCCTTTGAAGCAAATGAGAGAGAGCACCGTTATTCATGCTGCATTCAATGCTGAGAACTGAGACTCAAAAAACAGCAGTATCCTCTCATACCTGTTGAGAACACTTTCATCCTTAATGGGCTCATTAGCCACATTGTTAATTGAGTGCTATTCAGGGCAACATCAAAGCTAATAATAATTGTTTACTTACTTACTTACTTACTTACTTACTTAACCAATATAGACCCAACAGTAGAATAATGCTGCTCTCTTGCAAGGTATATGTTTACAAAGGGGTGTATATTTCTAGTTTGAGCATGTGCACCCTGATAACTGAAACACAAACCACAAACATGCTGTCACCACTGGATGAATTTAGGGCTGCGTGTCTTTCATTTCACATCACAGTCACAGTTCTGCTTAGGGATGCTTTATCTAGGGATTTGAAGAATTGCCTTGCTGCAGAAGTTTTTGGTTGGATGAAAAACCTCTTCTACAAGTCAGATTTTCAGAAATTCTGGTGGAGAAAAAAAAGCCTCATTCTGTGACTGAAATATTACATTTTTGAAACTGCAGGTTTCCCATAGTATGTATTTGAGTGAGTTTATTGGGTCATGGTATAGCATAAAGGACTATAGATTATGTTAACTTTCAATTTTCAATAGACATAAAAAAGAAAAAGTGAAAAACTTCCAATGTAATCACATGAATGATAATACTAGTACTACTACTACTACTATTACTACTACTAATATGAATACTAATTATTATTATTATTATTATTATTATTATTATTATTATTAATAATAATAATAATAATAATAATAATAATAATAATACTGTCTCTATATACACACACAAACAATGATAAATATCTAAAAGTCATTTATATTTTATATATATAAAGACATATATTTTATTTTCAAAATTCCTGTCCTGTAAGTTTTCTTCTCCCACATGGTGCTATATTAGTGGATAATGGGATCCGAAAATGGAAGCTAACTCATTGGAATTAAATTTATCAGCATGTGCTCAGAGGTAATAAGCTGTCAGTTATAAAATGAAGATTTGTATTTAGATATATGATAGGAAGAATAATGAATAGGCAAAATAAATGAAGCTGCTTTACAACTAAATTACTTATTTGGAGCCAACAGACCACGGAGAGAATCATGATGATGACAATGATTATTGCAGATAATATTTCCCCTATGGAGGTGAAGATGGCAAATATGAAATAATTATGTAATGTGGACCCACAAAGAGTTAACAAGAAGGGATATTTGCAGAAATGTTTTGATAGAAGAAACCAAACCTTGACACATTATCAAACTTTATAATGAAGGAAATCTAATTAGGATTGAGGGGAATTTCACTCCATGATGCATTGATCAAAATCAGAGCTTGTAAACTGTCATCTCTAATACTGGTGCATGCAGCATTCATGTTTATACGTAATATTGTTACCACATCCAACATCATCATTCTGACTATTACCATCAGTACTAGTATTAACACTAATGATAATAGTGGTGGTCTTGCCATTGCATCATTTTGCACACTTTATAAAAATAAATAATAAAACTATGTATAATAAACTTAAACATATGGGTTTTTTTCTGATCGTAAACTGCAGTTGCAGTACAGTAGGGATGCTGAATATTTGTCTCAAAAGGAAAATTGTCATTATAGGATGATATCTATTTTTAAATGATTGGACTGATGAAAGCTGTTCTCAGTTACACACAAGCTTGGGATTAAGGTAGCTGAATTTCAATTGATTAAGTATCCATGATGAAAGTTTTTTATAAATGACACCATAGTCAAAACATTTCAAAGGTAACAATCCCTACTGTATGCCAGGATGCAGCAATTGTGCCAGAAACCACATGAGAGAATTAGATGAGAGGACACTAAATGCAACTGATTAAAACGAATTCAAGCACATAATATCTAACAACATATGACAGTAACTGTCTTGCTTATCCTGATTTTCTTGTGGTACCCCAATAACTAATTTGTAATTTGTCATTTTGTTATTTATATTCTGCAAACTTAGACGTGACATCAAAGCTATGAATTGTTGTTGTTTTACCTGTTATTATGCATTAATAAAATTATTTCTCTATGAACCAAGACTTCTGGAGCACACTGACACTGGATAATCAGATGTATATTAATGTTGATGAAATGAGACAGACATGATGGCCAAGTTGTTGTTTCTTCTATAAACAATGGGCTTGAAACCATAGAGTGAAAAGTCTTCAAGATTTTTACAACTCCAAAATCTTGTTGTTAATAGCACAAGTGTACAATTGATATCAGTGCAAAGCTACTGTAGGTTTTAATATATATCACTTATTGACAGAGAGATGATAGATATGTTCTTTCATCTTGGTGTAAACAAGCAAAGAAAAGTGTATTAAAAATGCTGTGTCTACAGGGCTCATGTCTGATGCCTGTCAAATCATTAAAAAGGAGAGGTGCTGTTATCAAATGCTCGGCATCAGCAATAGTGGTGGCACATCACTGAGATGAGGTATGTCTTCCATGGGGGCAACTTGAGGGCCTTTTGTGAATTTATAGAGTAAGATAAAATCAGCTTCATATTTCTCCATGAAATCTCCTGATGAAAGCAGCCTGAGAGAGAATTACATGGCAAGAGTTTTGTCACTAGCCCCATAGGCTTTATAGGTTGGGAATTGAAAAGGTAATGAGAAAAGCCATGCTGCAGGTTGGCTGTGTTTAATAAGTCATCATGCCACTATCTACTGTTACTCGCAGAGACCCCACCAAGATTGTATTTGCACCATACGTAATACTGTGCAGCTACCACGCATTTCAATGGATATAATATATCCAGCACATTTGAGCAAACTACCAGCTTAGCACAGACACCATTACACAGAATCGTGTGATAACAGTGAACAAAGAACAAAGTCTAAAAAATGAGACTGTTCTCCAGTTGCCTCTCTTCTTGAAGAATATGTGATTGCAATTAAGATAGATGGCTTGACAAAAAAAAGCCAATTCTGGGACACAGTAATTATGTGGAGAACTTAGTAAAATTCACCCTCCCTGCACAATACACACTAAGAGATGTGTGTACATGCGCGCACACACAACATTGTAGCAGCAGCAGACAGCAAGATAAAGAGTGACGTAAATGGTCCTGTCCTCAGGATACTAAGGATGATACTTGGCAGACGTATTTTTCTGCTTTTTAAATTGGTTCATCTCATAACTCATCAAACAAATTCCTGCCATCCCAGTGATCTCTTTATTCTTCTCCCAGATTTTCCTTCTCTGAGTAAACTCGGCACATAGAAAGAAATTGCAGCCTGAAGGAAAATGAATTTAAATGTGAGCTGATGATGAATGGCTGAACTGATTTTCTGGCAAGAATTAAAGCTTTCGTAACGACACTTGACACACATTTGATGAAAGAAGTTAAAACAAAGAGGAAAATAAAAAAATAAAGAATGGAAAGGACTACCTTTTTACAATTTGTGTAGCTATTGTATGACACAGTTTGCCATATTTTCCATTTTGACAGCAAAATCCAGACAAATCTTTTGTTTTTCATGTCATTGCCCGAAGTATGCATGAAAAGAACACTATTATCACATTTCAACATTCAAACCTGGTCTGAACGGTGCATTTGTTGTAGAGTTGTAGTCTTCCATCTACTTATAAGAGCAGAGCAGTTTTAAAAGACAGGCTTGTCACATGCTCTGATCAACTATTCCCAGTCAGAAGGATTTTTGGAGCGTGTGGAGTTTTTAACATGGAAATTGGCTTTGAACCCCATCTGCACAGGTCGGCACATCTTTGGGCAAAGCACTGCTACTGCTGACAGGGAAAATGAACCATCAATTCCTTATAATGTGGCCTGATTATTATCCTACTTACCCCCCACAAATTCAAACCTAGAGAATTTCAGCACCCTAGGAAATTGTGTAAACTCTGATAGAGTGAAAGCCTCATGTCAATTTTTCAAATGACAGTCAATACCAGCACCATCAACATACCAATTTCGAAGTAAAATAAACCTAATGAACAAAGCACTGTTAGAACAATGTATGCTATTTTTTTTTTTTACCAGTAAACTCCAATACATCATACACTGTCCAATATGTGATAAACCAATAATTTAATGCAGTAATTGATAATATATATATTATATATTATATATATATTGATAATACTATGTGATATAACATGTGTGAAATGCAAAAAAAAACTTGACAAAGTTACAAAGAACTAGGAGATGAGTTTAGCTTACAATACATATATGAGTATCACATCTGAGTGTAGCATATTGAATTTTGGCACCATAAAATGATTTTAAAAAATGGTTCCTACCTGTGTAGACCTGTTGTTTTCACCAAAGTATCACACCCAAAATAACAAAACAAAACGACAATAAAAAAAGCAGACATAAGACTATTAATTTACCAAGTGAAATGGGACACTGACTGTGATATATGATACAAACCAGACCAAAGTTTGAATGTGTGAAGTGTGTTCAGCAACTTTGGGAAGGGATCTGTCAACGTCCAATCTGGGATGTCTTTATTTGACATGATTGGTTTTGTTAGGTTTCTTGAGCCAGTCCAGCCCGCTGGTGTCCCTTTCACCCTTAAAAGCAGCTGGGCCCTGACCCTGCAGCACTGGCCCTCAAAGCAGGGCTCTTTTCAGCCCAACACAGGGAACCTCCCTATTCCCTCCCACCAGCAACATCCCATTCAACACCAGAGATAACTTTATTCATCTTGTGCATCATTGTATCGAACTGAATGCAGAAACTATGCAGACACTCAAGTGAATTGAACTAGCGTGCGTGCGTGTGTTCGGACGGGAAAGGAGGGGAGGTGCTATGTCTTAATTTCTTCATTTAGATGGAAAATCCATGCCTGTAATCATTTCCAGAACCCACCCTCAGTCATTTCACTTCATTAAGACTGTTTGGAATTGAAGACGTTGATGTTACGATTATCAATATGATGTTTATTATTATTATGATATTTAAGAAAAGATGTAATCATGCTACGACAATTCAATACATTTTTACACATATATAAATGTCTGCACATGATTACTGTGTGTTACTGCTATTTCTGGTTAGCTATTATTTTCTTTGCCAGGGCAGTGTTAAGCAGTGTTTTCTGTAAATTCTGATCTCCTATTTCTGATTTACTGATGGGCAGCTGGCAGGGACAGTTGAGCTTATTTTCACCTGCCTACACCAAAACAGCACTAGACCACCCTGCTCTTCTCTCATCATTCATATTCAAGCCAGGGCCTCTTGACAAGTCTGCTGATCTCACTCAATGTTTTGTGATTTGGACAATACGTTTTCACTCTGTGGAGAAAAATGCTGAGGCCATCACACTTCTTGAGGCCAGTCTTGTGAGACTCAACTGAGGCAGAAGCTGTGAATTATTCCCCCTCTGTGAGAGTTATACTTGTCAGGGAATCCCCCTGAACCCAGTCAAATCTAATGACGCAATCAAAGAGAAAGTATTATTAGTTAGTATTTAACTGTGTTTCTCCCCTAATATATCACTATGTCATATAAAGCTCATATTGAATGAGGGAATATGTTGTGCAATATCTGAAATAAAGGTTTCAGAAGCCACAATCCAGTGTCTACATTGCCTTGCACTCCTGACTTATGGTTGTAATGTTGGTGATGTAAGAATCTAATCATACTTGGCTGCTGCTAAATGCCTAGAGATAGAAAATATAAAAAGTACATCATGTGATTCCTTACATTTAAGCTTGGTAATATTAAATCCTAACTTAGTAGTATTACTGACATAAGCTGCATTTATTGTCAGAAAGCTAGCAGTCAAATTATGTTTCCCATGAGACTGCCATGAGTGGATATAATAGACAGTGTCCTTACTTCCAACTATGTATAATAAAGTGTGTATTTTAAGATGGGATGTAGAACTTTATGTCACTAAACAATTGTAGGAAGTTTGCATCATTACTCATGTCTATAAATGTCTATAACTCTTGTGCAAAACTTTAAAAAAACAACAACATCATTTTTATAATGTGCCATGTGTCTTTCTGCTACATGAAGCACAATGATACCAAAATTATGGTTCATCATAAAGAGTGTGAATATTTGCGATGTAACCATTGGTAACATCCTTTTGGGGATTTCGATATCTAAAAGAGAGAGGTTTATACATTAGCGCTGTAGTTGCAAAACACTGTTGATATTCAAATGATTATTGTGCAAAATCTGGGATAAGCTTCTGTGTGAGAGCTCTTCTAAGTGCCTACAACTATTGCTAATTCCCCTCACCATTGTGGGCTGAACAAAGGCCTTAATCCCATTTCACTTTTGCAGAAGGCTGGGGCTATTTTCCCTCTCATAAACCAACAACACTCCCCCTAGCCAGAGCTGAGAGGGTCTGAGAAAGGGGCCAGTGTGTGTATACTTCAAGGCTTTTTTGTCCAACTTGGCTAGTGCTCTGCATAAACTTTTAAGTGGTCCCAGTAGGCCTCAAACACCTTTTGGCAGAAAAAATAAGCTACCACAAACTGTAAAAAGGAAACCAAACACTCTCTTAACCTAGACAATACAAAAGAAAATATATGAAGCCTTTTATAACTCAGATTGGGTCTGGGCTGCAAAGAGTTAACATGTTTTTTCATGCACTAGTAAAGGAACTTTTCTTCTGAAAAGCAGCTCTCTTTCTCTGCATTGTAAATCCTTTAATACATTATTTATAACGTGGTGGTCCACTATCAAAGCAACTGAAGTAGGACAGGATTCAGTTCTTGTACTTTGTAGTTTGGCTTTAGCTTGCAGTGGGAAATAAAACCACTCCTCTGACTTTGACATAATATTTTCCTTTGTTATTCAATCCACTTCATTTCTACCTTTCAAATTTGTAGTTTAATTAAAATAAGTAAAGATTTCAATAAGCTTCTGATTATAATTGCATTACAGAATTATTATTGCAAATTGACTGTTGCCAAGAATTAAAATTACTTTTGATCTTAATAATCCAAAACTTGAGGTAGGTGATCATTTCACTTTAATATACCCCCGAGCATTATTTCATTGTTGCTCTGAATTTCCTTTTAAATGAAAGTAATGCCTTTAGGATTAATAATTCAAATATTGTACTTATAATGGTGACATTCAAAAGCTGGAATTGTTCAATTTGATTCAATTTTGGGTATGACAATAGGAGCAGAAGATATGTTCAAAACGACGTCTCTTGTGTGTATGTGGAATGGGTATAGCTCCCTGGTCTCCCTCAAATTGCTGAATAGGGAGCGATGCCACAAGCCCATTTTTTTTAATAAGTAAGTGATGGCTTTATTCAGTTGCTGTGTCATGTGGTGCATGTGAACCAGCATGCGGACCAGCATGTGGCCTGTGTTGGCTCATGTTATAGGTGTGTAGTGAGTGGGTCTACTTGTGCTTAAAAGGAGGGGCACAGAAAATACAAATCAGCTAGGAATTTTACGACAGCCAGACAAACTGTCTTCCTTTAATCTTAATCAATTAGACACCCATGAAGTGTAAACAAACTACAAACCTGTCAGTGTGCACAATACAGCGTAAAGAGTCTGCAAATTACATGCAGTGTAGGCAATCTGCGCCCTTATACAAAGCTGCTGGGTTGAGTCTTCCAAAAGCATCACATCACCTATATTATATTTGTGCCATTGACTTATAGTATAATACAATTGATCTCTTTGCTAAGATGCCCACTGGAAATGCAGACCTGTTAGCTTAATATCCACTGGGATCCATTGAGGCGAGTATAGCCTTTCACATACAATACTCAAACTTTGAAAGTGATACTTCTTTGCTTGATGTTATTGCTTTGTAACATCCCACGATACCAAAGTTTATTTCTGGAATACCAGACTTAACATAATTTCCCTTTCTCAAGTTCACAGAGAAAATATACGATTGAAACCGTATCTAATTTTTGCACATGCAAACAAATAATCATGTTT
Organism: Gephyroberyx darwinii; assembly: GCA_900660455.1. Classification (NCBI taxonomy): domain Eukaryota; kingdom Metazoa; phylum Chordata; class Actinopteri; order Trachichthyiformes; family Trachichthyidae; genus Gephyroberyx; species Gephyroberyx darwinii. Next base: position 4,353 of record CABFOQ010036466.1, on the reverse strand, counting down.
CAAATTCTACCAACTCTTATCTGCACACAGGCCCACCTCAGGCTTCTTTTTGGAGGGGGGTGGGCTAAGAGGAACTTGCTTTACCATACCTGCTTCCCTGTGGTTGTCAACACACCAAACATAACCCACTACATTGTGTCTTTGGTAGCTTAAACATTTTGGGTAAACTGGCCCTTCAAACATTGCACAATTTGTATTTAAGACTAATGTAACAAATTCTCTTTTGTAGATAATACTGGGACAGATAATTTATTTTAGAGAAGTAGCAGTTCTATTGATATTGATTATTGGGTCTAACTGCTCTTTAAAACATGAAAACACTAAACTGGAAAGAATTAAACAAGGAGAGAAGTAAATATTGAATTTTGGCAATTTGAGATTGTAATTGATCATATTCACGTCCATATTTAGTTCCAAAATAACAGTATATATACCTACTTAATAGTATCTATTTGAAAAAGTAGCTGGATCTACAATGTGGAAATTCCCTCAGCTGTGCCGTTAATGGCGATTATTAATGGAAGTCCAAACAAGTCGTCTGTGATTGATTCAGCTATTTTCCACATTACAGTAAGTGAGCAATTGCAGATCCTGTCTTCCCAATTCAACATGAATTGACGATTTCTGTGGCTATGCCTGACAATAGACATAGCCCAATAAATATTTGGGGAAATATTGTTGATATTAATTTGGACAATGAATTCCATTGAGAATGATAAGCTAGCTAGCTAATTAGGCTAACAATCATACTTTAAGACCATATAGACTAATTAACCACTGTCAGCAATGTTAGAAATGTTAACTTTCTGGTTTATTGCTGTCTTGGGTCTGGAAAACCCTCTCCATTGCCGACGTCGTTACTAAGATGCATCCTATTCGCTGGAGAAAGGAAGTAAGGCTAACTTTGCATACAAGTCTCATTGTGTTCCAGATATTACTTGAAGGTGTTACCAGGAAAACAGAGATATTGCGAGCAAACAGTTTTTATTTTGAATGCTTAACACATGAAAAAAAAATTCTTTCATTGATTGAATTCTGCCGGGACTAAGAGTGTCTAAGTCTAAGAGGTCTAAGTGAAGTGAAATGTGATCATTCAAATCATTCAGCACAACAAATTGTTTAATGAACACCTTGTTAGTATTTTTCATGCCTGTTATTTGAGCTTTACCCCAGACAGCACGCTATTTTCAAAACTTTTTAACTATCACAGTTGATATTCTGCACATATGGTTTTTGTATTGCTGAAAGATCCAACCACGAGTATGTCCAAAAACAATAACCTAAAGGATTTCAATCTTGGAGCTCCCTGCTGGTGGGCTGAAATATGATGCATCAAAATCAGATGATGATACATAAACTTACTTAAAGTTATATTTACATGAAGTAATGCTTACAGTCACTATCATAGTTCAGGCAGTGATTTACACAAAGCACCTTTAATAGACAAACATCGAATGACCAAACTATGAATATTGCTGAAACTCGAATTTCCTTTACCATAAAAATGGTAAGAAAATACTTGATTACTATTTTGGTTTTCCCTTGCACTTCATTACCAGACTTTTTTGTACTTTTAATTATCTTTGCAACCAATGGAAGACTATCTTAAGTGATCAAGGCTTCAAGCTTCACATCATGAAACAGCATGGTGTGAGTTTCCAGCAATTGTTCTTAACTGGCAGTAGAGACTTCTTCAGGGTATCCTAGTTCAGTGTAGTGTCCATCTGGTTGAATTCCAGCTCATGTTATGCTACCATACCTATCTCTGCCAACTCTTCTATCTGGTTTCAATGTAACTATCACAGAAACTAGTAAAATATGAAATAGGAAAGTGACACTTCTAGTGGCCGTTTATTTAATCGTTTTATCTTTGAATTTCTACTGGCAAACTTTATGATCATCTTCTGGCTGTCCACAGATTTGAAACTTGAATTCACGCTTTAATACTTTTTTCACAGTGGAGATCCATTTATTCCCATTATGATCGCATTGTAGAGATACTCTTAATGATTGACAAATAGAGACTGTATGCTATCAAACTTTGGCGGGAATATTTACAGAATTTACCAAATTAGTCAGTCAAATCCAGCAGGCTTACCTTAGTATCACTTTAATACAACAATGATGTACATTAGAATTGATTGCAAAATGTTCTCCGGTAAGTAAATTAGCAGGTCTCTGCTTGCATGTTCATTGTGTGTCTCTCTGTCTTTAAATGAGGGAAGACTTTGTGGGACAGCTACAGAAGCAGAACCTTGCAAATGAAGAAACAATCCTTGTCATATCTCAATTTAGCTGCTTAGCCCTGAGGGGAAAATAAAATCACAAACCACCTCACAGAGACTGTGAAGAACATCTGCTATTTGACACATTCCCCAAAGCATCTCATAAGTCAGGTTTCTCTCCAGTTGGGGTAATAAATGTGTCATTGTTTTAAACTTTGAGTTACAAACTGCACATACCCTTAGACTTAGAAGTGCAACTACAATGAAATTGTACTTGAACTTTGCCAAATTCTAACAAACATACTAAGAAACCATTATTATCTACAATAACTAACAGATGAATGTGTAATCTGAAGAATATTTACTATGGAAAGACAAAAAGAAACTTGACATCTCAAACACCACCGGCCTGATTTTGATGAAAAGGGATGATGCATTACGTTCTGGAGTTTTAATAACACTGATTGCCTGATAGGGGCACTATTAAATTTTAAAGCCAAACATGATATCTCAGACAAAACTGGTCCGAATACTTGGAAGGATGATGCATTTTGGCAGTGTTCCCGCATTAAAAATAACTATATTGATTGGCCTATTGGAGGGGCTGTAATGAAAGGTCAAAATTTCAAATTTCCAATTGACATGAAACTTGAAACATCCACATACAAATCCAGCTATCCTACACTGATTGGACAACATATTTACTTGTTTTATATTGAAGGAAGTGGTGGATTCCAAAGGTTGCTACAAGATAAGATCCTGAACAAGGCTTGCGCAAAGACACATCCTTATGTCTTATTGCCACAGATTTTAAATGGGTCCAACATGGAGCCGTTAAATTGGATATTGCCGGCCATAATTCATGGAGCTGTATGCTCTATCGCTACAGGAGATACAAAACCATGTGAAAGCGTGGGTTAGAGAAGGGTTATGTATAAATTATTTTGTGATAAATGTAATTTTTTAGGTCAGATGTACTGTATCTCTAATGTCATGCAAGCTAGCATACGCAAACCCACGCCTGCTAGCATAATACTGTGGTACCATACAAGCTGTTTGAAGTCTTCAGTCTTGAATTAGATGTGAGTATTACTGACTTTCAAACTCTACACAGCATCCCACCGACTCCATCTGGAGAGCCGGCCTCAGCGATGTGGGGTCAGCTGCTTGATTGTTTGGCATTCAGGAAGTTTTTGGAAGCCTTCTTCAAAAATTTGAAAGTGGTTACTACATGATTTAGTGGGGTGACTGGATGGTTAAAGAATTCATAAGCAGCATCGAAAGTAGCAGGTTAAAGACCAACATCAATAAATCTGTTTCTCAATACTCAGTTTGCCTGCGGTGCCAAAGCCAACAACTTCAAGGCCTACATGAATACGACTACTTGACGATACACACAAACACACGCACACACACACATACACACACATTTTATCAACAATTATAAAGTATAATCATGTCACAAATCCACTGGCAAATTCTGAATGGGTGCCGTGGGTGCCTGGATTAAAATAGCATATGAGGAACCATGATGGACTATTTTCACTAAATCACTCTTACATAACTGCTACCTTTCTATTTCCACCCCTCAGATGGAATGTTCCGTTGTCATGGAATCACGTAATGCATTCTCAAGTGTCGAAAATACGACCCAAAGGCGCAATACCGTCCTTCATCATATACCAAGGCTTATTGAGGAGCAGAATGATGAGCTGTCCACTGGCCAAGTTCTGGCATTCCTTAGTGCCAATGATGCAGACAGAGCATTCCCAAACCTGTTGATACTATAAAGGATTTACTGGACTATTCCTGTCAACAGTGTGCAGGCTGAGCACTGCTTCAGTCGACCAAAACTACTGAATGATTTCCTATGATTGACTTGAACTCTTCCAGCTTGCTCGCCTATTCACAAGTCATTGACAAATTTGCAAAAAATGAAATCAAGAAAAATAATAGTATTTTTTTGTAATGCGAATTGGTTAATGCCCAAATCATGATCCTAGACTTGACTAAGGTGTCTTGTCCATGGCTGGCTCTTCTTGTCTGCCACAGTCTCATAACATTTTGTGAAATGAGCACAAACTCTAAAACGCAGATTACACAAATTATGTGAAGATTCCGACAACAC
>CABFOQ010036465.1:0-19747 GCA_900660455.1 Gephyroberyx darwinii | reverse complement strand
CTGGTGGTATTTCGGCAGAACTTTCTTCAGGTTGGCTTTGTTAAAGTCGCCAGCCACGATGAAAGCAGCTTCCGGGTGTAGAGTTTCTTGCTGGTCGATAACTCCGTACAGCTCGTCCAGCGCCCATGTGTATCTCTGGGCAGATAAAAAGGTCTGCATTTGATCATGAGGTGTTCAAGATCAGGAGAGCACCCTGTCGATGTTGTTTGTACATCCACACACCACTGGTTGTTGACCATGATACAAACACCACCTCCCTTGCCTTTGCCCGACTCCATTGTTCGGTCCTAGCAATGAATGGAGTGGTCCCCAGGTAGAATGGCCGAGTCAGGGACTGAGGGATCCAGCCACATCTCCGTGAAAACAAAGACGTTACAGTTCTTAATGTCCCGCTGGAAGGCCAGTCTGGTTCTTAGTTCATCCAGTTTATTATCCAGAGATTGGACATTCGCTAGGAGAACGCTAGGAAGCGGGGGACAGTGTTGTCTGCTCCTCAGCCTGACCAGGACCCCGGCTCTTTTCCCTCTTTTCCTCCGGCGGCGCTTCTGCCCAGGGAGCCAAGGTAGGTTAACTCCAAACAAAGGAGTGTCTGTCGGTGTACTTCCAGATTGCGAATTAAATCTAATATCCAGAAGAGTCTGTCTGTCGTACTTGATAAGCGCATTACAGGATGTGAAAAAACTAGAAAATAACATTAAAAATACAAGAAAAACGCAAAGTTGAGGAGGACCCCGAGCGACGGCAGCCATCCTCACCGGCGCCATCTTGCATCTTGATAAACTCTTGATAAATAAACTCTAGTGACATCCCAAGGTGGTGCTTGGTCACTGGTGATGTTGGGTTTGATGATACTCCTAGAGTAGCATGCTCACACTCTCTTTGCTTCTCTGTCTCTCTCTCTCCATGTACGTCCAGGCACCTGTCGATCCCTCTGCCAGTGAGTAGCCGTGTCTTTAGCCTCAGTTGGCTTCTTCCGATCTACTTCCTGTTTGCAGTAGCCTACGATGTTGTGCAAACCCTGGTGGAGGCCGCTCATGACCTGGTCATCTACCACCACAGCCGAGGGCCAACCAACCACAGCCAACCCGAGAGCCTACTAGCAACCAGTCCCTCCTCTCTGCCATGACCTGCAAGTAGCCAGATAGAGATTGGCCACTAAGAGCCTACATCGCTAAGAATGACAAGTTTAGCAAGTTATTTTTTCTTGTATTCAGACTTATTCAAGTTTATTTTTGGTGGTAATCCGGTGGTACATTTTTTTGGTGCTAAGTGTTTTCTGTTGATGAAGTTTGAGTTTCTGTAGGTGGCGCGCTTGTCTTTGTCTATTCAGCCACGGTGGCTATCGCTGCTCATTCTAACTACCCAGTTCTTCTTTTTATTTATTCCAAACAAACCGGAAAAGTAAAACAGGATTTTTCCCAGGAAAGCCCTACCTGACATCAGGTGTTTAGAACAGCAAATGTAAAAGCTTTCATGAACTGGATAGAGGTTGATCACTGTTGTGTTACATCAATCAGCAAAACAGACATTTATTTATATGAATTTGATGTTCATATATTGTTGGGAGTTATTTTTGCCTCCTCCTTGTAGAAGCTTCTGAGCCACCTGAAATAAACTTGGTAGGTCTGATTGCAAGATGACTGACCTGCCGATTGACATTTTTGCTGTACAATATATTCTTCAAATCTGAGCAAGAAAGAAAACGTGGAGCAGTGTTTCACAGTGATGGTGGTGTTGTTTCTGATCACCACAGAGGATAAAGGACAGACACGTGTGTGGATCACAAAGAAATAATGATGACGGAGAGAAACAAGTCAGGAAAACATTCACAGGCTGAAATTGCTTTTCTCTTCTTTCAAGTCATACGGACAACATTTTTGGAGGCTGAAAGAAGGGATACTCAAGATGTAGTACATGATGTATCTTGTAGCTTTCTAATGAACTACTATTTAAGTAATTTTCAAATGGTCCCTGAAAGGATCCAAACCTGCAGCTGTAAGCATAATTGTCTTGCCAATTAGCCAAATAGAAAATACACTGCTGAATGCCAATGTACTGTGCTTGACTCTGTTGGATACTCTGTACTCTGTTGGGCTTAAAGGGACATTTCACCAATATTTCACCTCAATGCTATTTTGTTCTTATTTTGGGAATAATCTATCCCCATAAAAACTTTGGTTGGGGTCTTCAGTTTCTAAGCTCTTTGGTTGTCATGCTTTGTTCCTTTCGACCTCCTAAAAACCCTATTCACTCCTCCAAATATATAAAACGACCTTGTGTTTGGATAAAGTAGCTCGTTAGCTAGCTAACCATAGTATCTGGTCAGCTAACCATCACTGTTTTGTTGTAAACACATCTGGTTAGCACACTAGCTGATGTAGCTATGTAGCTATGAAGCTAGCTGTAGTACTGGTTAGCAGTCCCATGTCAACATTTACAAAGTTGGCTTTGCTAAATTAAGCTGCTGGTGAGCTAGTTAATAAAACCAAAAATAAACTGTTTGTTTAGGTTAACTGAGCTCACTCTTCTCAAGGTTCACTGTGTAGTGTTAGGGCTAGAGACAAGACAGTATCTCTCTTTTTTCTAGCCTGGTTGTTATTTATTTAGCTATTATTTGCACACAGCTAATTCTCCCCTGCACCTCTAAGATGGCGCCAGACATGGCTGATAGATTTGTGATGCGACTGCAAAGCCTCTATTGAGCTTTAATTAAGGATTTAAATTAATTGAATTCTTTCTTCTATGTATGACATCACTCAAGTGTCAATTTCTACTTAGAAATAATGATTTCATTGAACAACATCGTACAAGTTATATCTTGGTAAAGTACCCCTTTAAGTGTGTGTAGATAGATAGATAGATCGATAGATAGATTGGACTAGACTGGACTTGACTCCGTTTGACAGTATTCAACAGAGGCGAGCCATCAGGACAGACCACAGCAAGTGATTGGTGAACTGAAAGTCTATTTGTGTTTATATTCCTGTGGCATGCATACTGTATAGACAGAGGTTGGGTGTGCAGTTCCATTTAGTTATAAATCTAATTTTTTATCAACTAGGTGTACCCACAATTAGAAAAAATATTTTAAGATGACTATGAAGAAGAAATACAAGTCAAGGCCATAGGACCCCAAATACATTTCTGTGGTTGCTTTAATTTCTGATCAGAAAGAACTGTGGATCGGTTAGCATCCCCATGTATTGTGATTGGACGACTCATTTAGTAGAGTTAATTTAGTTCCAAGAAGGTCATATCATCTCCGCTCTTTGGAAATACTTTGGATTTAAGCGGTCAAACAGAGATGTTATTTTGCACATTTTTAAAGATTGTGCCTTTTAATTTTTCTTTGTACTTAAAAAGCTTTTTATGTTATATTGGTGCCGTGACAGACAGAGACTAAGGCAGGAGCGGAGAGTTAACGGGACAACAGGCCGCTTTATTTGCACCAGCAACATAAAGGAGCCGTTCTTGACGGCGCTTTTCAGCTCCGTCTCTCCTGGCTGGCGCACCTCCCCTCTGTCCCGGCAGGTCAGCCGTGGAGCACCAAAGCTGCCAGTCCGCCAGGCTTCCAGGATGCTTTTCAGCTCTAACCCCGACTGGGCAGCTCTTGCAGGTCATATCGCCCAGCCCTACACCGTTCAAAATGAACCTGAACTGGATGTCTCTCGATGAGGTCCGGAGCAAGTGGACCAAGAAAAGCAGTGGGAAGATGAGGAGTGGGACCCACGGGCTATGCACGCAGCCCCTCCTGCTGTTCCTGCAAATGCTACAGGTGGGGAGATATTAGCCAGCATCCCCAAGAAGGCCTCTTCTTGTGTGCTTTTATTTTGAAGTCTCCCGGAAGGAGGTTTTGCTCCTCGGCTCAGGTGTAAAGTGCGTCTCTGGGTGGAGATCAAACGGAAGTATTTTACTCCCATAACCCGTGCTTTATTGTATATCGCACTTATTTGTAGTATATTATTTCGTATTATCACTTGGATCCAAGCTAGCAAAAGAGTTATATAAAATACACAAGAAGTAAGACTTAGTGTTGGACCTAGTTCAGTGGGCTTTTAAAGCGAGAAAAATATCTCTAGTTTTCAGGCCTGTATAGCATATTGCATCAAGCTGTCACCTGGATGCACCTTGTGTATGTGTTTTGCCTTGTGCAACCATGCATCTCTATAAATCACGGAGCTCCCTTGCTGAATAATCAAGCGCCGCTACTGGCTGACAGAACAATAGATTAACCAATAACATGTTGTACCCATTTTGGTCATATCTTGAACTCGCCTTACATTTTTATGTAGTGAGTTTAACTTACCTCCAGACAAATTGCATGACCCATTCAGATATGTCTCAGACATGCTTAGGGCTTAGAATTCTCATTCTGAAACCATCAGATTCCATCTCTGTGCCACATATCCATACTCCAGTCTCTACTGTGGTATCCTCCCCTTGGGACGACCAAGAATGTCTCCTTAACACTGCAGCACAACACATAGCAAAGACAAATGGTGAGAAACTTGTGTCATTACTGGACTTGAGAGTTGACCCAGTGATAAAGCCCAAAAGTAGAAAACAAGATTTACACATAACATACATCCCCCGGTGCAATTTGTCACTGGTGGTTTCAGGTCTTCGAATCACCCAGCAGGTTGAGCAGTTTGTGTCCAAGTAGCACGCCAAGTCCTGTGTGGTGGTGGGCATTTTGCACCACTAGTTTTACATTCCTCCATGTGGCTTTTCATTTGGGGATGCAAAATGGCATGAGCCCATTGCTGTAATGTGAGCAATCACAATGGCTTCTGAACTTCCTAAATAAAAGTCTGCACTGAATTTGAGCAAAACATATAATGCTTATAAGCTCAGGAACTTGAAGTGTGCTTGGTTTAAAAAGACAGTTGACAGTTTGAATTTTAGTCTTATTTTTCTTCACTAGGTATCTGTCACAGTGAGGGAAATCCTCCTGTATTGGCACTACTTAGTAGCATTGCACTAACCATAACCTAGCTTGCTTGCATACAGCCAGTGGTACCTATTGGTTTTGAATAGGAAAGCCAACAATAATCCTAACAAACTGTTTTTTAGGGACACTAAAGAACTAATGTAGCAACTTCCCATCATGCAACAAAGTAAGTCGTTTATCCAAAATGTCAAGGTATCCCTTTTTACACACATTGAACAACTTCAACCATGAAAATGAAGCTTACCCTTCTTCCCTTATGTATTATGCTCATTGGTTGTTGCATACCACAGAGACCACCAGCATGAGGACCTCAGCATGAGAGAGGTTCAAGGTCTTATAAGTCAAACTATATATTATTGGTTTATTAAATATGTCATGTATATTTTCTATATTATATTTGGATTTAATTATGTCAATAAATAGATATAGATTTATGATTGTCACTGACCATGAATTGAGCATTCTTACTTAATGGTGTTGTGATTTAACACAGCATTTGTTGTGTATACACACACACACAAAAATGAAAACTAAAAATTCTTTATATCAAAATATATTTTATTCTGGACTTTTGTTTCACTGATCTGATTGAAATGATAACAGATCGATGTGATGCAAGAGCAACTTGCAAAAAAAAAAAAAAAAAAGGCTTTGACCCCATCGAAGAGATGCTGCTGGGCTGACATGATGCTCTTTATTATGGGCACACAGGTAAAGGTTGACTCAGCAGTGCCATGTCAGTACTGAGTGACTCTGGACGTTTTTATACAGGTTAAAAAGATCTTTTTAAACCCTGTGGCACAGATCTGATGTTTTTCTATGCTTGTCTACTATGGGGAGAAACGTTTGATCTGACCTATATAGACAGCCATGAAAACATCAGGTCTGTGCAACATAGTTAATAAAAAAGGGATTTTCTCTTCCTGTGCAGCCTTTGAAATGTTTTCATTAATTTGTGATGTTTCAAAAACTGTTGCTTTAGATTCAGGGACATGACCAGCTAAACATAAGAAAAATAAGGAAATAATAATGCAGGGAATAAGAGGGAGAAAAGGAACACGGAAATTACCATTACCAATTAATTGGAAACAAAGAAGTGTCTTATGAGGAGTTTTAGTTATAAAAACACTTCTCCGAGGCAGAAATGATCTCAGTGGCCAGAGCCACAGAACGTTTTTCAGAGCGTAACGTGGTAAACTGGCAAACCTGAATGGCAAAGAAGGAACTCATCAAAATATTACTTAAAAATACAAACGGCAATGACTTTGTTTTCATGTATTCATGACCATGGCATTCATGCTCTTGGAAGGTCAGCAGGCTAGCTAACTTACCTAGATACTCAACCAATGACATTTCTGCCTTTTGCCAGGTCAGCCAACGAGAGATGTTTGTAGAACTAAAATTCCAATTTGCGTCCAGCGTTGTAAAATGAGGGGATAAAAAATTGCCCACATACTTTCTTAGATTGCTTGAAAACATCCAATTTCATGGAGAGTTCTGTTCTTGAATTGTGTATTAGGTGCAAGCCAAGAGGAGCTGCAGGAGGAAAAAACAAAACAAAAATTGCCCCCATGCATTCTGGGACTGGGCTTCCCAAAAGTTGTAAGCACCAAAATCTTGTTTTCTCCATTGGAACAGACAAATTTAGTGGTAATTTGCTTCGGAGAAACCCGTCCCAGCAAGGCGCCTTCACAACAATACATCTCAGCTGAGTAAGCCTAAAATGACAGGGTCAACCTTTACTCTGTGCTGAAGCATCAATGTAACAAAATCTTTCAACTTAAAGAACACGTAAATGATCACTGCCAATACATCATCAATTGACTTTTTTTTTTTCTTTTTTTTTTTTTAAATCTACAAAGAAATTACAAAAATGTTTGTAACTTTTTAATCTTTCTTTAAAAGAGTATAAAATGTCTGGTCAGTAGGGAACGTCATAATAAAATGTGAGTAGAATTCAGGTAGTGAAAAGAACCAAGGATGAAGGTGAGAGGGCAGATGAACTAAAACACATTAAAGGTATAGCTTGACATTTTCCATTTTATACTGGTATTTTTATTCACCAGAACATTGTCACATTATGGGGAACCTTGGTGACCCTATAACAGTCTGTCAGCAGTGGATGAAACCAACTGAAACCAATGGGTACTGCTAGCAGATTTCCAGCAATGCTTCACAAGCTGGGGTGTGATGCACAAGTTTTGAGGTTTTTTTGCCACATTGTGACATGTGCCTGGCGAAGAAAAATGACAAACAAAAAATTCAAAATGTCCAGATATTGCTTTAATGTTGAATCTGCTCTGGGGCTGCTTTCCTGAAAGAATCCTAGTGTCAAGATCATCCATTAGGCTTCAATAGAAGAAAGACAATCTTAACGCCAAGATCCTCTTTGGCTGCATTTACACAGGCACGAGATTGAAGTTTTAGCTCTTTGTGATGTTCTCATATCTCAACAGGGAGAAAATACAGAATCTGACATCTCTCTTTCTCTTCCTATGTAAAGGCAGCCTTTCGACCAACAGCAACCGTTAAGTCCAGCTTCACTGATGGCTGACCCTAGAAGTGCTGGAGAATACGCCAAAGCCCTCCACTCCTTGTCAGGTAAAATCAGGATGGCTTTGCCTCATTTTATTAAAAAAAACTAACAAAAACTAAGCAGATTTGAGTTTTAGTTCTATAGGCATTTCTCTGAGGCAGAAATAATCTTAGTTGTTGAGTTAAACCTCAATGGGCAGAGCCACAAGTTAGCCAACTAGCAAACATCATTGAAGATTCTCTGTTCAAAATATAAAGAAACAATATCACTGGCAATGACTTTTTCATTCATTCATAATCTTTGAAGGTCAGCTAGTTTACCTAATTAACTTTGATAACTTAATATGGCATGGTTGCATTTTTTCAGTTATTAGCTATCTCTTACTTGTGGTTATTTGGCTCTACCCATTGCAGTTTAACTCAACCAACAAGATATTTCTGCCTCCAGGGTAGCCCTGCCTCAACAAAAACTTCAATCTGCATGAACTAAAATTAGCACAATACCTAGAATGAATCTGACTGTTAAAGTAAATCCAATCTTTGATTGGGATGATCAGTTGACATTTTACCAGTTAATACCACACTTTGGGGCATCATCATGTCTGTCTGTCTCTCTAAAGAGGCCTTTTTGAAAACGGCACATTGAATCAAATTGGATATGTTTCACCTAATTGTTTGTTTTGTGTTTGCTCAGTTCTCAAACTGAGCACTTCAACTCAGCCATTTCCACATGATCTCGATCTGTGCACTCTCATTATTGTATGTAGAGTGGGTCCCTGGACCCTCCATACCCAAACATCATCAGACAGCAATGCTATTCAGAGTGAATGAGTGTCATTACCTAAAACACAGAGCAGCCCCAGTCAAGAAGAGTGAACAACTGTTTCTATAGGAGTCAATTGGCTTCTCAGCAATTTGCCCTTTTACCAATTAGACAGCAGCCCAGTCCAAAGAAGGGAACTGTGGGTAAAAACGTCTAAATCCACCAAATAGTGCACAAAGGAACCATTTTTTCAAACAATGGTTTTAAAGCATCTAGATGTACAATGCATCATCTGTCTGATCTGATCTGTGCCCAGGTGGCTTTACAAGAGGAATCCAGAACATGTCCTCTGGAGAAGACAACACATCAACTACTGCATTTAGATGTTAACCGTACAACCCACAACAGCTGTAGAAACTACTATTTAAAAATATAGAAAAAAAATAGAACAGATTTAAGTTTGCCACATTGGTTTGAAATCACAATGAGGACACTGTTTGGTGTGCATGTGTCTGTACTTGTATGTATTTACTTTTCCACTTAATATAACTCTGATCTGACCCAAACTGCCCCCCCTCCATCCCCCCTGTCCCCAAGATAAAAAATATAAAAACATTGAAATAAGAGATTTGAAATAAAAATAAAAAATAACTGCCATCCTGTTTTATGGTGAAGTTGATATGTCTTCACATAGAGATCCAACAGGTAACAAAGATCAACACTTTTTCAATGTTTTTCGTTTTGATGATGACAATGATGAGCATGGTTTAAAGATCGAAAAAGCAAAATAGCTTCCAAATTTTGGTACATATATGGATCTGTCTTTTTTTTTTTGTCTTTTTCAGTTTTTTCTTTTTTTGACTGCGTCCCTTCTATATCTCTGTAAGAGTCTCTGCACAGACAGAGAAAGGGGGGCGCTTCCATCCTTCCATTTCTCCGTCGTCCATCCATCCCTGTGTCTGGACCTGCTGTGTCGGGTGCTTGCTTCCTGTCTGTTGGTGGGCGGAGCCATGGTCGTGAGTGTGAGCAGTACGCGGGGCAGGTAGGGACAGTCATTTGGCTATGTACACATTCATGGTCGGTCCATGGCTTCCAACAAGCAGCAGCACTATTTCCGAAGGTCTAATACACACACCTGGCACAGAAAGGAAATGGTTAAATCAATAGATGCCAAGAGACAAACAATTTCACAATGAAAGCTGAAGACTAAGGCCATGTTGAACACCAAGCAAAGAGTAGATAGTGTTGACTTACAGATCCGTCTGACGCGCTCGCTCCCACTTTGTCCCCTGCTGCATTCCAGCAAACCTCAAAGATCCCACCTGTCCCTCTGTAACTGTGGACTAATGCCCCCGTCTGCAAACAGAAGAGGTAGGCATCAGGTTAGATAGGATGATACTAGCCTATTATAAAAATCAGATATGGTCCAGCTCTGGTATGATGGAGTGAATATGATGCCAATACAACTTACGAATGAGTTTTGTGCACAGCAAACAAAATGTGCAAGACAGGAGTTGTACTTGTGAGACACAAGTACAAGTCTTGAATATGTGTTTGTAAATATGTATGCACTTTAAATGGTTTTGGCACTATATTTCTGTGTATGCTGCTTGTTCGTCCGTTGTTTAGTTTCTTTTCCTCTGCTTAATAATATGCTTAATTTCAGCGGGTTGTCTCATCGGATCTGAGGTTGTAGTCAGGCCCGGTAAATCGCTAAGAAAGAGGGCTGTCTGTGCCAGGCAGCTCCACCTGTGATTCAGTGCGCGGAGCCACGGCTGGTAATCCACGTTCGACTACGACCTCAGATCAGACGAGACAACCTGCTGAATTTAAGCATATTATCAAGTGGAGGAAAAGAAACTAACCAGGATTCCCTCAGTAGCGGAGAGGGAAAAGCCCAGCACTAAATGAGGATTTCTTCCCCCTTATTGTACATGGAACTATAGTGCCAAAACAATTTGATGTTTTGAGTGACCCCCAACTTAAGATGCAAACTTTGTTTGCTGTGCACAAATCTTCATTCACTCCATAGGAGGTTCCTTTCGTCAGTCTGTAAAACCTGGCTGACTCTTGGATACTCTTGCGCCCTTAGATGACATCAGTCTGTGTCGTTCAGTGCATTCCAGGAGTTATTTTAGCATAAAGTATTGGAATTTACCTTTCCCTCAACCTGCCTTGTCCACTTCAGTTACTGACTTCCTGTGTTTCCCAGAATGCCTTTTGCCAACCCCAGAGAATGGACATCGACTTCCATTTAGCTGAGGCTGGAGTGTGTGGAGTAAAGTGGTTTTTCCGCCTTCAATAGCGTGTAAAGCACATTAATGAATATATTTGAATGTGTTAATACAGAACAGTAATATATTTTCTCAAATACTGACTAGTAATCAGATATATTCATCAGTGTGCTTTTCCTTGTTTGATTCAAGTGACTAAAAGGTGGAAAAACGAATGTCCACTGGATAAATCCAAAATCAAGCTAACTTCACTCTTGTTTTTTTACATGTAGGGTGGGGTGAGCTGTGCCCCTGACTCAAAACATGTCTTATGGACTATTTAGGCTACTGTTGATAGAGAGACTGGTGTCTCTTCCTCTTTTACAATGGATTTCTCCCTTGTTAGACATCGGTGCAAAATGGTGAGTCTGAGGGACTGACACCAAAAGCTGTCATTTACCATTGTTGTTTTAAATAGCTAAACATTTGTCTGCTATTAAGCTAAATTGTAACTGTGCTGGAAATCTCTGTGACATAATGCTGTCTGTGTTTGGCCAATAGCTATTTTTAACAGTGTTTAGGGTGGACTTGTCCTTTAAGAAGCTGCTATCCCACCTAAAGAAATTACATTAGTATGGCTTTCCTGCCCAACAATATAATTCTGGGGGAAACACTAAATATTTTTGGCAGGAAAATGGTCAAATTTAAAAAATATTGGTATCAGTTTGAGAAAATCTACCCTAAACTCAATTTGCAGTGTGATTCCTTTGATTTTAGACAGTTCATGCTTTCTGGATAGGAAGGCTAACTCCAATAATCCTCTTATATGCACATTCATTTAGATGGTTTTGTTTTTACTCTGGCATTTTATATTTGTATGCAATATGTTCCAAGTTATGTTTGCCAATATAACGGTATTCTCCATAGAAGAGATGAAGGCAGCTGATCAACTAGGGAGCCAGAGAGCACATTCAAACAAACAGATCATTAATTAGGTCTATGTGCAGCTCCCTGAAAAGCCAAAAATATACATTTCCCTCAATGGCACACATACATATTCTCTCCCTACCTGTGTATTCCAGATGTGGACGCATTTGTCGAAGGAGCCGCTGGCCAGATGCCGTCCGTCAGGGCTGAAGGCCACACTGTAGACCGGCTCCTGGTGCTTGGTCAGCGTATGGATACAGATGCCTCGCTCCACGTCCCAAAGACGAACTGTGGAGTCAAACGATGCACTGTGGAGGAAGGGGGACAGCAACGGTTGTAGAGGCTTTGTAAATTGGGTGAATATAGAACAACCAGGTTACAAAACAATCTGACAAAGATAGCCGTAATGAAAAGGTAGTTTTGTTTTTAAAATCTAGGTTACTGTAACACTATCAGATAACAACCTTTGTGGGTCCTGTTCCCAATGCATCAGTTAATGATATTTTTAGTCAATTATATTTGAGAATGTTAGCCACTGTACATTTCAAATGTATGTTTAACCATTGTTTTGGTGTTAGAAGAAATACTGTTTAACGTTTTCAGTGTAAGTTGATGTGAAATCAGGCAACTGCATCTAGGAAACCTCGGGCTTGAGAAATCTTGCCCAAAGTTTCCTACACAGAATTTCTATGCAACAGCGGTCCTAGCTAACTAGCCAACAGGCTAATTTAGCAAAGCAACCAACATTAATGTTAACATGTTAGTGTGCAAATCAGATAGTGATACAAGATTAGCTGGCTAGCTGACATTATCAATCAGATCCCAGTCTCAGTAGATGTTGCCAAGAGGTGAGAACCTCTGATATGGATATGTTACATCACCTGAAAGCCTTCTATTGATGATATTTAACTTGTAAGATTAACTCAATCTCCACTGTTGCCCTCGTTAACCAGCTACATACACACACCTGGCTAGCATGAGGTTAGCGCTGGGGTTGTTGGTTCCAGGACCGGTGGGACTCCATTTGATGGTGTAGATCTCTTTACTGTGGGCCTGCAGGTCGTGGACACACGAGTCCTGCTTCATACTCCAGATCTGAAAACACACCAAAATAGAAATCAACATTTCACTCTCACATATCGTGAATTGGCATTCATTACCAGTGCAGAAATAGGTCTGAAAATCATTTCTAGACAGTAAATGATGCTGTAAACAAGTTAACATGTTGACTTCCTGCATTTTTTTTGGTTTGGGAAAGGTTTTTAGCCTCACCAAATTAGCATTACCATTGCTAATGAATGTTAACAACTTTTTCCTGCAATATTACTCTAGGCCAGTGGTTGGGAACATATGGATCGCCGATTTTCAAAAGTTAATGGGGGGAAAAAGAAAAATACCTTGTATGTAGTGTACAACAGCAGTAGAGCAAACTGAGACAAAATAAATTAATGTGAATATTAAGAAAAAATATGTGAAAAGCGATCCATGGTGGGGCAGCAACAGGAGGTGCCACAGTACAAATAGAGATTTGGCTTTTCATCTCACCTTCAGTGTCATATCATCTGAACAGGAGGCTAGCAGGTTCCCTGTGGGGTCCCACTTGATTGCATTCACTTCATTCTGGCGAGGAGAGTGATGTGAAGTGGTGAGAATGAACACACACACACTATTGTTGGACTTGTGAAGGCATTTCTTCCCCGAACAGCCTCAAGATGTCACAACATTTAATTTGCATTCACGTGAGTCCTAATGAGACCAATGTAAAACCCTTGGAAGGAAAACTATTCCAATTAGGGATGTGAAAAAGTCTTTTGTCGTAGGACTAGACAATATCAATTTCAAAGAATGCTACATATGGCACACAAAAACAACAACCGCTTCCACTATCACGCAACCTGTGATCAGGTGGGCCTTTAGCGCTGAACCCAAAGGTGATAATTAACATGTGTTCCCTCAGCTCAGAACTTTATTTCTGGTAGTAGGGTAAGCCTTTTCTGGCTTTCAGACTGTCCTTGTCCGTCTAACAGGTGATGTCTGTCTCTATATGTCAGTTGTCTGACATAAGGTGCATTTCCTAAAGTCAGTCTTTTTTTTCTTTCTTTTTTTAAAATTCAAACGTGCAAAAACAGTACATTGTTATAATCAACTTAGTATGTCTCAGAAACAGACCACTCTGTGTCTAAGTCCATCATTTGTTCATATGCAGGGCGAGGAGTGGGGGCAGGTTTTGACTTAGTTTGGATTTAGATCTGTCATTCATTTTTGTGCCTGCAGGAGGAGCTACATCATTTTACATTGTATACATGATGCAAGTAAACGCAAAGGAATTGCAGGTAGTGTACACACACACACACACACACACACACACTTACTGTGTGTCCCTGGAATGTTTTAATGGGTCTGTCCTGTCCCAGTTTACAGACATGGATACACATGTCTGTACTGCAGGAGGCGAACGTGTTGTTGCTCTGCCAGTCCACATCTAGGGCTGGAGCTGTGGGAGATGGAGAGAGGGATGTCAGCTAGATGAAAAATAAACCATGACAATCGTAGAGCTGGTACACAGTTAATGCAAGGCACATACGCAAGCTCGCTGGTTTCAAACCACGTGTCCACAAGGAAAGCAAAGCCACTACTCTGAAGCCAGTGAGAGGTATTTAAAAATTGCTACTGTAGAGGACTGTCATCTTACATACATTCTCAATAACTTTTATTAAAAAAAAAAAAGAGGTTGAAAAGATGGTCGGTAAGGGTGCCTTTTTAAATTGGTTGAGAATGTAAGATGGGGAATATTCTTCTCTCGTTGTAAAGAGAGGCATTTCCAATTTTTGGATGTCAACATCAAAATTTGACAACCTCTTTCATCGTAACGCACCTCTGGCTAGCCATGACAAGAACCACTACAATCCGTTGTCAAGCTGTCACACTGAGCTCCTTAGCAACTGGATCAATCAACAGGCACTGGCAGCTAGTTACAAGCTGGCCACTATGTAGTGATATGTGTTTACATCGGAAACCACTTCTTCATTCAGCAGCATTTAGCTCCTCTACCTGAAACGCATGACATAGTAGCGTGCGTTAGCATTGCATTATAAAATTTGGACTACACATTTTTCTAGACAAGAACTCAAGACATTGCCCTTGCATTGCACTTTTTGTTGTACGTTGCTTGCTAACAGGCATAAAACTCCATTGAAATCAATGGGAATGAAATTGCGTTAAACAGCACTCATGGGTCACTAAAATAGTCTTTTGTACCTGAATGAAAGGGAAACTGTTGTTTGGCTTCTCCTGTATGGGCGTCCCATATGATTGTTGTCTGGAAGGAAGGACACACAGGGAGAGAAACAGAGAGTGGACAGTCAATGACTATTCTGAACTCTCATTTGCAATTATTTAACAGTTTTGATGCCAAATGTTGTTCAATATTTGACTTGTAAAAACAATTCACTTCCTAAGCTGATGAACTGCTTTATAGAAAATGTTGGTTTACCTTGTCTACTCCTGCACTGAGGATGAAATTGCCTTTCTTATTCCATTTGAGGGCGAAGATGGGACCTTTGTGTTGGCCAAGTGTGCTGGCCAGGTTACCTGCAGGACAAAACACACATAACTATAACCTAAGCTCTGTAATAATAAAATAAGGTATGATATGATAACAGCCCATTTTGGGATTGAATACTTTTCTGGAGGTAACAGCATGATAGAATACCCACATAAACTGATGGGAATGTGCCTCTAGGTGGCAGCATTGTTCCAGTATAAAGCCCAGTGGCATAAAGGCTTTTTGAATTAGTAGATAGTTTACAGAAGAAACAATCTACCACAATCAGTATCAGGGGTCCCACTGGTACCCTGTGCTTTACTATCTACATCATAGCACTTCCATGACCTATCTGTTCTTCCTCCCTGGTTTGTTAATGTTGCTTTTCTAAAGGGATGAACAGTCTGGTTTCCACTGCCGATGGGCTGAAAACCACCATTTACCGCAATGAATGTGTGAAAGCATTTTGAAATACAGTCAGCTGTGTTCCCATGTGACCCATTTATAAAAAATCCCTGGTATTCCCCGACTTACTCCCCCGGAGAATTTATCAAATTCCTTGACTTTCCCCATCTGGTATAAACCTCTCTAAATTCCACGATCTTCCAGAAATTCCAAGAGCAGTGGGAAGCCTTGAGTAATAAATGCTCATGGAGTCGGAAAAGCAGCTGGTTGCGTGGGCTAATGTGACAAAACCAAATGAAGTTCACTTCCTGGCATTCACAGCACAAGCTGTGGACCAAAAGCATCTAAAAATGCTCAATCAGCTCCTGTGTGTTCAATCCAAGAGTCAAAGTCATCTTACCATCCTTGGTCCATATTCTGGCAAAGCCGTCATAGGAGCCCGTCGCTAGCAGTGTGCCCTCGCTCTGTCAGAGAGAGAGAGAATGAGAGAGAGAGGTCAGAATTGCACTCAGGGTGTGTGTGTGTGTGTGTGTCAGAGAGAGAAAGATTATATTATAAATCCCTATTTTGACAAGAGTAGCTTTAACGGAGTTAGGGTGATGTATTTTTAGTCCCGTCTGAATCCACCATGTCACTAACTTTTACAGACAGGCGTCCTCTTTTCCCAACAGTTCTTTGCCCTGACGAGTCCAGTCTGGCATTTTATGGCAGGAGAGGCCTGGTTTTTCATCAACATGGAAGCACTCCAGGAAATTTCTGCCTCTGTCCTTGGCTCAAGTTCAGCCCGTTGGCCTACTGAGACAGTAAAGGGGGGAAAAATCCACCCTCGGATGCTCTTGCACATCAATCTGTGATGCTCGATGCAGTTCACTAGTGATTGTTGTGATAAAGTGTTTGTGTACTTTTGTGTACCCATTTACCCTAAAACTCCCCCGTCTACTGCTACTTCTTGTTTCCTACACTTCCCAGAATACTGCATCCCTTATTCAAAATGCAACATTTTGTGACTGCGTTGCATTATTGATGGTAGAAAAATGGCGTCTCTTGCCCTTCTATGATGAATTTCTCCCTGTATCCCTGTATCATGATTGAACGTCCACGCAAAATAGTGTGTCTAGAAAGAAGCCTTTGCTTTGATTTTTACCTTTGACATTTTAGAAAGCTGAACATTTTCCTGCTATTAAACTCCATTATAGCTGCTGGAAATACCTCAACGTGACATCACGCCATCTACATTTGGCCAGTTACCCACAAGAATAAGAAAAATACACCAAACAACAAAATGGGCCCAGAAATACGATCACCAATAGCTGTTTTAACAGTGTCAAAGCATTGTAGGGTGGATTTTTCTTTTAAGTATGCCTATACTGCTTAGAAGTATGCCTATACTGCTTAGAAGTTGCCAAAAAATAAAATGGATGAGAAGAAAAAGATTGAAGGGGCTTGTTAGAGGGGCAACTTTTGTGGCAACTCTGGATAAGCAGCTATAGCCTACGTAACCCACAGTTGTACAGCTGAAGTTAAGTGTACGTAAGGTATAATGCACAGTTAGCCTGTCCTGTACATTATCCCTACTTACCAAAGACATTCATCATTTAACAAGAAATATTGACTGAAGATGACTTTATTCCAAGCTTAAGTAACTTTACAGGCTTGTGCCAAAACACAAGCCCAGCAGGAAAGTCTGCAGTGACCAAGGAGTAACAGGTTTTTGCCACAAGGTGTCACCGGTTGATTTGATTAGAAATCAACAAAAATCAACCTCTGGAGGGATCTGATTGGAGGTGAAACAGAAGTCTTGTTACTCCAAAATAACAGACCTCATAAAGCCTGCATTGGCCAATCAGAGCTGAGTACTCAACGAAACCATGTTCCCTCCATCTGTGTGTGTGTTTATGTCCTTACATTCCAGTCTAGCGAGGTGACATCTTTGTTGCTGGGGACGTCCTGTCCTCCTTCTCGTATGCAGTGTCTGAGGACCAGCTGCGTGGAGCTGCTTGTACTGTTCTCACTTAGGTTCCAGATACGAGCCGTGGAGTCACCAGACCTGAGAGACATGGGGACGACAGTCACCACTCTGAGGATGTTTTCACATCTAGTTACTGTTAAAGAAGGTGTGTGTGTGTGTGTGTGTGTGTGGCAGTGGATGTGAGCATGAGAAACACAGGTATAAGATCTCTTTCCTCTCTACCATCATGGGCCTCATCAACATTGGTCAAAGACAGAAGCCAAAATCAGTCAGTCTTTATGTTAAAAATGCTGGCAATAAGGTCAGCTGAGTTATGTTCCCATATTTATGTTTTAATACTCGATCAAAGTTTTAAATCAAAGTTTTAAAAAATGTTGCCCTGCTTAACTGATACAATATTTACACAGCCACATCTTTCAGTTATATTTCCATGAGTATAAATAATTTAAAAGCACATGTACGTGTGCTTTCTGAACATGCAAACATTTGATGTGCATGTGTGTAAGCATGAACACGTTTCTCTGCCAAATAAAAGTAAATTACAACAATACAATAAAAGGTTTTGGACCTTTTTCTCATGCAATCTTATTTTCCTCCCATTGATTTCAAGTGTTCACACCACAACAGCCCATCACGTAGGGACACCTAGTCTTGTTTAACTCAACATTTTCAGGGCTGACAATCTGTAAAACCTTCAATGAAACCTGCCTCACCCTGTATCACCTTCCTCTCCTCAGCTTTGTCTCCACTCTGTTCCTGATCCATAACAGTTGGCTTTTCTCCCATCTCTCTTTTAAAGAGATATTCACCATTAAATCACATTTTTCGAGCTGTAAACATATTTGTATGACTTTATACGGTTAAACCTATCAATTCTGGATACATGTTCAACATTGCAGGTATAATTTCAGCAAGCTGCTGTCAGGGCCAAAAATGTATTTGTAAAAATGTGTCTCTCCTCCTTCCCTTGAAAATTTCAGGCTGCACTGCCGGCTCCACCCCGATCGGTGATGAAATACTGAAGATTTAGGGGTAGGATGAGCTGAGTGGCAGGAATTTTTTTTTTTAAATGTCTCTGCCCCCAACTGGAGGTGGGCGGAGCCATTGAGGAGCAAAATCCTCCACCTCTAAAGACCCTCCGTCACCAAAGAGCCCTGAGACTCGGCATTATTCTCCATTGTGCAATGTTAGCTAGCTAGCAGGCTAACAGCAATATGTCAAATGGACGTGTCAGATCAGGTCTCGCTCTCCTCAAATATTCAATTTGAAAAGTATCTGCTGGGTGGAGAAACCATGTATTTCATTACTCTTTCAGAGTGAGCACGCTGCACACACTAAATAATAAAAACATCAGCTGATAATCAACTGGCGAAAATATTTTTTCCAATCCCTAGTTTAGATGGAAAAATACCAACAGTTTTGAAGTTTTTAATTACAGTAGATTGTTTTTGTTTGGTTGGTTGGTTGCTGTGATGGTAAAGACCTTGCGGTGGTGGGCTGCCACAACAAAACATTACCTGCTGAAACCCTGAGACATACACACACATATATAGATATATCCAGGAGTTGTGTATAAAAGAGACTAGAATGCATCTACTCTTCATTGGATTTTGTTTATTCAGGTGCAGTGTTATGCTTGCCAGAAGGTCCAGCATCTCCATGTGCTGATGTGTCTGCAGTTGCATTGGAAGAGTGATTTTTTTCATTTCACATTTCTCTACAATTCAAATTACTTGTGCAAGCATTTGGCTAGCAAGTAGAAAAAACATTTCAAGTTCTCTGGTGTCCATATAAGGTACGTTTGACCAACCGTAACCTTGAAACTTGAAAAGGATTGCTGTTTTGTATGTTTTTGTTTTTTCAGCTTGGTTAACGTCAGCTGTAGCCAGTAGCCATATTGACTGTCTTGGCTTTGTAGTAATGTAGACAGCTACTTAGCCAAGAACAAGCATGAAGCTAAGTTTTCCCTTTAGACAGAAGGAGAGACGGGAAACAGAGGAGGGAGCCAGGAAAGACGAGGTGACTAACCCAGATGCAAGCAGATCGCTGACAGGGTTCCAGGCACAGATGAAGACCTCTGACTCGTGACCCCTCAGGACCATGGCCTTGTTCTGAGGGATCTCCACATCTCCGTCCACCTCCATAAGGTCTGCATGGTTGTCTAGAGAGAGAAAGAGAGAGAGAGAAAGGTTGGTGGGGACAACAAAGCAAGGCACTGTCTTCTTAATATGTAACACATGTTTGATTATGAATTGGGTTTTTTAAATACAGATGTTTTTCATTGTAACTCTTCACCATTGTAAGTGAGGGTCCTCTCCTCAACGTGTTCTCTGATATTCTAAACCTTAATTTGCTGTCCTCTTCTAAACATGTATTTGGCTGCTAAAATGGTGAAAGTGAGTCATATACCATTCATCAAGTGAAAGTGTCTCTACTCACT
>CABFOQ010036463.1:0-18121 GCA_900660455.1 Gephyroberyx darwinii | reverse complement strand
GAAGCTGTCAGGACTCAGGAGTGTGTGTGTGTGTGTGTGTGTGTGTGTGTGTGTGTGTGTGTGTGTGTCTGTGCTGCATGAGACTCTGAGTTCCTGTATGCAACAACCCAGCTGATCATCTTCCTTTTCTCTCTGGCTGGCTGTTTACCACAGCCGTGTGTGTGAATCAAGGACTGAGGCTACGTCCACACTAAGCGTTTAAATTTGAAACTGGCGTTTTCGGGTCTAGTGTTTTTGAAAAGCTCGCCGTCCACCGTAGACCACCAAAACTCATACTTTTTTCCATGGGCATGTGCTCAGGTTGGCCGGTTACACCTGGCTCAGGTGACAATTAACGTCATCGTTTTGAAAAGTCTCTGTTTTCACCGTCCACACTACAATGCGAGGCTGATGTTTTCAAATGTATCCACTTGGGAGAGCGTTTTCGGAAAGTTTTCAAATATAAACGGCTAGTGTGGACGCAAGGCAGTCAGAAACCCAGCAGGAATGTCTTCCAAACAGGCTGATTTCCACTGGTACCTAAAAACTACTCTATAATAAAAGAAAATATCAGAGAGAGACAGCACGACATCGAAGGAAGTGGAGACAAGCCAAAGAGAGAGAGTAAATTCAAGAGAAATTTAAAGGAGGGAGAACAGACGGAAGAACTCCGGGGCCAATTCTTCCTCTGGGCTGGTATTATCTCTCTAGCCTGTAGCTTAGTAAAAGAAGCTTTACTGCAGCCTGCTACTAACTCTGGTGGACTACCAAAATGAGGCCACAGTGAGGCCATGTGTGTGTCTTTACTGTCAGCTAAAGGGATTTTGGAGAGATTGTTTTACTTTGAGCTTAATATGTAGCCAGGAGATCCGCTCAGGGTGAAAAAGTCTACCTCTAGTTGAAGGTGTTGATGAAATGATGAACTAACAAAACTAAAAAGCTTGGGAAAAGAGTTGCCCGATTGTTGGCTTGTTAGAATCAGTCACTCAAGTAAATGACACTTGGGCCTATTCGCAGATAACCAACTTTTATTCGAACACATTCCCAAACAATCAAGCTACAGAAGCTGTCTATCAAGGCCTATTGTACTTCTGACACAAAAGAGTAGAAGACAAAGGGTCTAAATATGAAAGACTTTTTAAACTGCTTTGATAGCTTGGCCGGAGTCCTGTTAGCTTTATGAAGCTTAACAAAAGCTAGCGGACGGTCAGGGTTTACCCTAAGGGTGAGGGGAGCGCAGACTGCACTAATTACCAATCCTGCTCTTCCCAAGATAACAGCTTTACTCTTAATCCCAACCAAAACAAACAGCTTCAGCATTAAAATGGGTAAGATGCTTGATGCTTGTTTCCCGGTCGTTGAGCAACATAATGCCGTCTCCGGTTGGAGGCATGCTTGTGTGGACTCTTTCTGGTGGTTCCAAAATTACTACAAATGGGTGAAAGCAAGAACTTGGATTTGTCCATTAACTGCTAGCCTGGTTCATAATGCCATTTAGTGGAGCGTTAGGCCCGTCCTCCATCCAGCAGTGTCCTTTTGGAGAAATAAACCTTCTCAGCAGGCCACAGCATCCAAGCCTTTGAGGCAAATTGATACTTATGTGGTTTGTGTAAAGCCGTACAGAAGGATACAGTGAGAGGACTCATCACACAGCCTCTCAATGGACTTGTATTGATGCAAGGCAAACAGCAAACAATTACTTGGATCGTTCATTCATATTGCATACTGTTTGATGCAAACATGCTATCTATGTCAGTCATCATAACAGGTGCCCTAGGTATCTCTTGCACAATGCTCAGCAACCATTGGAAGCCTGTTTCATTTGGATGTAAAGTTAATTAGTGCCATGTCAATTCTGGTGTTGACAGCACCGCTCCTTCAATCCCCAGATCATCAACACGGTGCTCATGTTTTAATGAAGTCAGGTCTAAAGATAATCATTCAATAAAAAGAGTTTATGAGGTGTGGGTTCACCTCAGCATTGCTTTGGCAAGAAATGGGTTCATATGTCACAATGGTACAATGGCAGATGAGAATTAATATGCTCACTCTATTTATTGTAAACAAAAAGTAGCAAACAGATTTTTACGGCTCATGTATTTAAAGCCTTGCCTTTTGAATTTTCAACAAACCCTCCAAAAATGAATATCCTCTTGGCCGTGAGTGTGTTTCATTGCATCTAAACTGGAGAATCAGCGGCCAAAATCAAAATGGCCTGGGTAGAAACACAAAGCAACGCGGTGAACAATGACTATGTGCATGGACACGCTACAAGGGCCAGAGAGGAGGGAATCCTAGTCTTCACACGTGGCTTGGCTGAGGAGCGCTGGTCAGACGCGATCAGCACCTGGTCAGGTGGGCTGAGCTGGGCTGAGCTCCTCGATGGGGATACCGCAGCTGCATAACACATTAGCAACGCACTAGCAAAATGGAGCACCTCGAATCAATGTCTTGAGATACACACACACACACACACACATAGCTAAACGCCCACGCTGCCACATGCAGATACGCTTCATGTAAAATAAATAGCAGATTGTTAATTCCACACACATGAAGGGGAAAAAGTACAGACACACTTCTCATCCCAACCAGCAGAGATAAGACCCATAAAACAGGAAAAATGTGTGTGCCTGTGTGTGTTTTTCCTCATCAGATCAGTGTGTGCTTTTAATAGCTGATGGAATGTTTCCTTTTTATTTCTGCCAGAATATTTGCTTTGTGATACTGGAGGGAGGGCAGGAAGATGGTGTGTCACATTAAAAAACAGACTGAAATATCCCCTAGATCCGTATCAAATCCCTTCTTCCTCCACAGCGTCATTTACAGCTGCTAGTCCTGTCACTCGCTGGAAGAAATACTTCAGAAAGATCCTTACAGCTTTATCAAGTAATATGTTCATAGACACTGCACATGCTTTGTCATTCATTGTCTGCTGCAATAATCTATGCATTCCTTATTATGTTGATATATAAAATCACTGACTTAAATTTCTCCCAAAACACAATCACTACACAACCAGAAGAGTTTAACCAGTGTAATATCTTTGCCTGTTGTAGTTCCTGTAACAGAGAAAAGACACTCCAGTTCCATATGGTTGTAAATCTAGTCCTCACTCCATGGGCAGGACATGAAACCTTTATAGGAGGCTGGGATTTCCTGCATGTGAGCAGCACATGGAAAGAACAGTCACGCTGATGGCATGATAGCACCAGGCCATGAGGGCAACTGACTCGGAGCCCAATAAAACTCAAAACATGCATGTTTGTGAAGAAACTATTTCTGTCCTACAAACACACACACACGCAGTCCAGGTCTGGGTGGTGCTCCACTCACGCAGGGCCATAATCAAAAGCTGCTGCCTCTGGCCTCATTTATCCCCTTGCCAGCACTAATAAAGTGTGAGATGTCACAGCAAGAAACGCACTCAACAAAACACACACACACAGACACGTATGCATGGACGCAAGCACACGCATGTGCATACATTCAGTACCCACATTTACACACATATGCAAGTGACACACAAGCGTGCGACCCATTCAGGGCCCCTAGATGTGTTCCAGTCCATCCTCTCAGATGCATTGGTTTATTGAGGCCACTGGAAACTTACAGGAATAGAGAGAGGAATGGGACATGCCTATTTTCTTGGGAGTGGAAGGGCAAACTAAAAGTTCTTGTAAAATCTTTTGCTAGACCATGTCGTCTTTCCGAACTACCTCCCTGGAGCTCTCCCTCGCCTCAACATAAGAAAGCAGCCCATCTTGGTTGAATCTGAGAGCCATGAGTTCCATGTGCATGTGTGTACACATACGTTGGTCAATTACACACACATACAGGTGTATACTGTATGTCTGTAACTGGCCATATATGAGATCATTATATGCATGTGTGTGCACAAACCCGCTGCAGCCCTCAAAGTAACAACCAATTCCACAGATTAGCGCCAGCTGCATTGCGAACCCTCAAGCTTTCTCCAGGCGAAACAGTCTTTTACCATATCAAATCCTAGGCTTACTTTCTGCATCATTGCCTAGGCACAAGTAGCCCAGGTTTTATGAAAAGCCACTGGTTGTAAACCCACAATACCACCTTGTTACTGCAGCAAAAAGGCCCCAAGGTGTAGAGGCAGCCAGTCAGAGGAAAATTGATTGTTTTGTTGTTCATATAGATTTATATAGCCTACCACTGATTTGCATCAGTGTCTTTCAAAAGCATCAACTGACCGTGTGCATGTCAGTCTTGTTGTCAAGGGAGGGAATCAATGCCACAATCTGGTTTCTTCAAGCATTTGTGCAAAGCCAATGCAATTAAGCCTGTGTGTCTAGGGCATGGGAAATAATCAAACCATTCTACCCTATTACAATGACCTATGTCTTTCAGTGATATTACAGGAGTGCTAATCAATCCTCTAGACTCGAGTCATGTTAGAGGTGGGCTTAGGTGGGGGATTGGGGGAGTTGGAACATGTGAAAGAGATTTCAGAGAGAGATGGGTGGACAGAATACAAACAGGAAAACTGAAAATAAGTGAAGTCAGAGGTCTTCCAGTGACCTGCTCCCCTTTTCCATTACTTTCACCTTTTATCACACTGAGGGAGGGGGAGATGATGAAGGGGTGGAGCGGGGGTAATGAAGGGAAAGAGGGATGGATAACATAGTGTGGATGTGTGTGAAATGAAGGGAACAGTGGAAGCCTCAGGGTGATTCCCTATTCTAAACTTATTTCACACCAAATCCTGTTGACTTGCATCACTGGAAAGAGTACACAAGCACACCTGCACGTGCATACACACACATACACACAGACCTGTTTGTGTCTGACGGATGTGTTAAAGAGCCAGTGCAACGATTTTAATGGGAAAATGTTTTTTATTTTAAGGTTAATTATTTTTGCAGTGTTTTATGGTTCATTTGATTTCGTATATCTGCTTTCGTCCCCCTTCTCTACACTCCAGATGGCCAATCCTCAGTGGGTCGAGGGGGCACCACCCACTTTATGTAGGCCATCATGTCCTACGCAGAAGCATCCAATGTTCATGGCACAATTGGTGCAAAAGTAAATTATTTTTTGAAGAAAAGAATAACGCCTACTGTGAAAATCATGAAATATTGTAAACGCCACATGTTTGAGTACAAGCAAAGAGTTATCACTCACTTTATGCCCATCTTGTCCACTTAATTTTAGTAGTCTGGTGAAAAAAACATGATATGCATGTTCAAGACAAGGAGGGAAGCAATTGCAAATAGCTGCATTATCGCTATTTTACACCAGCCTGCATGTGTTTCGCCAGGCACTAAGGCTTTCTCCTCTCTCCTTCAAACTTTCTCTAGCTGTCCGAAAGACTAGAGGGCACCTTGTTAGCTAAACAGACTGCCGACCAATCGGGGCATTAATTGAAACGACGAGAGACGAAAGCTGTCACTAATTTCAAAAGTAGCTTAATTTTCATTGTTGAAATATAAGGCTAATTCAAATTTTAACTGGATAAAAACATGTATACAGTTTTGAGCAAATTAGTTCCTTATGAAGTAGGACGTTGACAGACAAGATAAGTCAGTGTAGACTCAAAAAACAGCGGTCGTTGGTTGCGGGAGTGTGATACTTGGTATGAAAAACACCTTGCTCAAAACCACACCCGTATGTCTGGAATTCATTTTTTTTGCTCATTAACACTCAATTTTGAGTGATAAATAATGTAGTGTCAGCAGTCTAGTTCCTTTACAGAATATTTTATGATATTTTGACCTAGCTTTAGATGAAGAAGCAGCTAGTCTAAATACACATTTTTGTCTGATGCCCACAAACCACCATCCTTTTCTTCCAGTTCAGGGTCCTTATATTAAACTGTGTACTGTTGCTGCAACATCAGGGTGAGCAAGGCTGCGCGATTATAGCTAAAATGATCTATTGTGAGTATTTTGCCTAATAATTTGGTCACAATTCACTAATCACGATTATGAGCCTCAATTCATTTGGAAACAGAATTAGGAAGACTCTCTGTACAGTAAAGATGTGTATGTAGCTGGGAGAGGTCAAGGACAAGGTGCTACAACAAAATTGGCCTTTATGCACTCATTGTACTGGATTTTGTGATAATTCTTGAGGTGACTGAGTAGAAAGTTTTCTCAGTATCTTGTCTGATGCTAAAATATTTCCAATTGACAGACAATAAGCAATGATGATGATATTTCTGGCACTTTTGGAGGATCGATCTACTTGTAGGTTTATCCATTCTTATCCAATGTTTAGGCTGATGAAATGACAGCTAATCATTCAGGTTTGGATATTCTCTACTTGAAGTTAAAGCGCTCACCTAGTTCTTTCTCCTGTCAGCAACATACTATGCCTGCAGAAGGTCGAATCTTGTGGAATGGCAGATGTAAACAGAGACAAATGCATTATATGCTGCGCACTCAAACAACGGAGGAAGGCTAATGGGAGCACTTGATTTGGTCAAACAGTGAGTGGTCTAAAATACATGAAGTTAAATTGAATGTTCACATATAGTCATATCCTATCATTACTTATCATGGAAACTAAAAACTGTGTTATATTCTTGTGCAGCAGTAAAGAGGGGCACAACAATATGCAAAATTCAATTTAGCGCTCCTCAACTAAACCAGCAATCCCTCCTGCACAAGTTTTCACATGCATAACCACATGGGGTGTTTGTGTGTAATTGTGCACACAAATTGTGTGTAATCCTAACGTCAAATTTGGGAAAATAAAGTAAGGATTTCTCTTTATCATAAAGTTGTGTCTGTCTATGAGTTGACTGCATCCTGAATGAGGTCTAAAACTATCGCTTGATGTGATGGCATACTGAGTGACAGACTCCTCAAACTCCTCTTTCATCAAATTATCCATTTCTATAACAAAACCACATTTCTCAGTGATCTGCCTTTGATTCTGAAATCTCTCTTGAAGTTCACTGTCTAGAGTTTTAACAATCACATTGAACACAGCCTGCTCAAACTGGGTGCCAGAGTCAAAGTCATTACCACTGTCAATTTCATCATGAAATGTTTGTTTGCAGTGATGTTTTTGATAATCTCTGTACTTTACAATCATTTGAGCTATAGATACTTTTTTTTCAAATGTTCATTATTTTCTCTGTACTGACAGAAACTTTTTCAGAGACTCAATCTGCAGAACAGATTTCTTTGGGGATATTTCTGCAGACTGCGGTGCTATGTTCACAGGGTTTCCCATATGTTTATATCTGGGCGACCCACACACATAAATTAACAGCCGGCCAAATCGTTTTTTGTTTTAGATTCATTTCGGGTGCTGTGAGCGCTGTCAAGCACTGAAAGTATGTTAGTGAACTACAGGAACCATAATTCATTGCACCTCTGACACAGCACATGGTGTTGGCAGTGCTGACACTAACTGAACGGAGATGCTGAGTTTAAAATGTAGCCTGAACAATATGCTGAGGATGTAAGCCATTTGTAATTAGCTGCATGTTGTATTTGCTTCACAATCTAGCGATAATCAGATGGCAGTATAATTTAGTCATCTCACGCTAGCCTCAATGTTTTTTCTCACTCGCAATCTCGACTCCAGTTCTCAAGGTAAGTGCCTATATGATCATTCCCAGGTTCATGGCATTGCAGCACATTTGAAAGGGACGACTGATTATTACTGCCCCTACTAAGTGGCTGTTACATTCTTGTGCACCTCCACCTATTTGAGTACGTTTCACATTCAACTTGTTTCCCTATTGGATAAGAAACAACCACAGCTGTAGAAAACTGTCTGTTGCTTTTTTTCTGTTCTGGGATATGGGCCCCCAGGGCATTTCACAAGCCCATTCTCAAACATTATCAGACAAAATGAGTCCGTTATTTCAGTGGGAGGAGGCCAGTCTGATATCTCTGGCCCTAATAGCAAGCAACAACAGTGAAGGTGGGTGAGTGTTTCAGTCATACCTTGTACTGTGAGTGGGGCCTGAGCTTCGATGGTGGCATTGGCATTGTCCGCCGTGCAGGTGTAGAGGCCCGAATCCTCCTCTGTGAGATTGGTGATCTGGAGACTGCCCCCTCCCACCACCTCCACACGACCCTCACTGTAAAAGAGAGAGAAGTGGAGGGAGGGAAGGGAGTGGAGAGAGAGAGTTAGATCTTGCTGTGAACATTGCCACTCTTCCTGATTTCCTTGCTGATATGCTTGTACGTCGCCCCAGTCTGGACTTGTTAAGAGACTTCCTATTTCACTGCTACACCACATCTGAGATCATCATCCAGTCGTCTAGAGATTATTCCCGCTAAAATATTCCATTCCTGGTTCACTTACTGGGGGTAACCTCAGGAATATGTCTCGCCTGTTGCATAGGGCACAAAAAAACATGCACTCTATTGTGCACACCTGCCAATGAAATCTTTTAACTTTTTTTCCTCAAATCATTAGGAAGGTGAAGTCTTTGTCTGGACTACAATGCATGATGAGAAAATGATATATGAACTTACTTTCATATGTTAAAAAAAAACAACGTAGATTTACACACTGTAACACATGGCTGCACTAGATAGAACTAGTTGATAACAAAAGTGTGTCAGTGACCCGGCATCAGAATGAGCGATTATTTTTCCTCAGGCCTTTCAAACCTAGCAAATAGTGAATCTAAAATGATTATTTACGCCCAATCCAAAAATATAACCCAATATAACACATCTACTAGCATAGCCTTTCCTCTAGCCCGGTGACCCTCCCCCATCTTAAACAGTCCACACTTTGAGTTTCCCAATAGGCCCACAGGGAAGCTGTTTGCAGCTCAGCTCTGGCTTGATTCAACAACCACTAGAGTATGGGAGTGGGAGTCGGAGGAGGATGAGAGGAAAGAAAAGAAAAATCAATAACTTACAGAGAGATCTGTGCATTTAGAGAGAGAGAAACAGAGGGAGAGAGAAAAGCAGGAGCAGCGAGATGAAAATCCAAAGAGGGCAACAGCAAGCAAGATAGCAACAGAGGAAAGTGAGATCAGCCCATAATGGTTGGCACAGAGGGGTACAAATACATGCAAAGGTAGCAAAAGGCACACTGTGGAAAACAAGCCTCTGTCCACTGATTAAGCTTTAAACAAACTCCTGACTAGCTGGGGCCTCAAGCTCATTTTCTCTCTTCCAGACTGGTCCTGGGTTTTGGCAGCATTGGCCCTGGGGACCATCTGTCTGTCTGTTTGCTGGAGTGGGGCATTGGAGTGGCACTCTAACTGCTGTCACCAAAAATGACGTCACTGGTTGTAGGGGAAAATACAGTATGGGCATCAACATAATGACAGAGGCAATATTTTAGAGGGGTTTTTTTCTTTTACATCATCTGGATTGATGGAAGTGAGGCTCAAGTGATGCACAAGTGGTCTCTTTATAACCATACCCATGCTACAGAGGAGCATGTGACGCAAGACAAATTGCTGTGTGAATGGACAATAAAGTCTTATCTTATCTTATCTTTTGAGGGAAGTAGGGTTATACATAATGGGCAGGACAGGTATTTTGTACAGCACAAGAACACCTTAAGAAAACAGTCTGAAACACACACACACACACACACACACACACACACACAGTATATAAATGCTTTAACCCACCAATTTCATCAGACAATGTTAATGAAGCAGGACTGAAAATGACTGACACCAACTTTCTAAAAGGACAAACCCAGAGTGTCTAACTATAACTGAAGGAGCTGTTCCCAGAGGTGGTGTTTAGACTGCTGCCTTGCAATGAGGGGATAGCAGTCAGCAGTATCGTGGGCCTGTCCTGACCACAGTAGATTGTGTAATGAAGAACAGGGACACTAAAAACCACTGCACACAGCAGGGAGCCTCAGAGCACTCCCTGTCTTTTTGAAGAAGAAAAAGGTAGCATGTAACAAAAAGGATGGCTTTGTCTTCCATCTTGGTCCTGAGACTGCAGAATGCAACACAGAACTAGAAATATGCCAAATGCCTTGCTGTACTTGTTTGATGTTCTTTGCTTGCTCCATTGCCCATTAAAGGTTTCAGTAAAGGTCACGGGTCCTTGTGAGAGTGCAGCTTGGGTCCATCACATCCCTGTCGATTGACTATCATTCCATTGGTAGGAGTCCCTTGGTTCAATAGAGCTGGGCAGTCCTGCAGTTGGCCCCACTAGGGGAAACGATTCATACACTCATGGCCTTTTGTACTGCATGCGCCATGGGGGAAATTGACAGCTTTCTATTGTGTTTAAAAGGGTACATACATAAGGAACAACCACCATGTGATTTCTGGTAGAAGAAGTCATTCTCAGTGCTAATTGGAGAGATGCAATGGTACCCAGCACTATTGTCAGGGAGTACTCTCCATTTGCTGCTCTTCAAATTGAGACAAGATGCCTGCTGTAAGGAAATGCCATATTGTGCATTAGCTGCAACTCCTCAGTGGGAGAAGCAGGTAAGTGAAGCACCAATTAAAAATGCATTATACAGTAGTCACCTACAAAGAGCTGTTAAATTAGCTCACAATTTGCGCTCTCACTTTTTATATTCTTGCAAAACAGCGGATGAGTGTGTGTGTGCATACACATTCACACAAATGCACTCTGGGTATTACGCGGTAAAAGGTGTCAGGCAGACTGGGTGAGATGATGCTAATTGGGCTCACTCTCTTTATCAGATGTGAATATGACTTGTGATACCAATTCTACCACTAGCAGTGACAAGTTTCCACGTTGCCTCAGTGGTGGTGTACGATGACACATGATAGACATTGTTATGAGTTTGGCCAAAGTTTGAGAAAAGCTCAGATGCTGATCTGTCAAACACCATCTGTCTATCAAACAATGTCCAATTTTTATGACTGTCCCGAAAATAATGCCTAAAAACAATATCAATCACTGTCAAAATGTTGGAAAGGAAATCAGTTGTTGCCAGTCTGGCTCATTTCACGTTTAACACCTACAAACGTCCTCCTCCTTCTGCTCCTCCCTATGTGACTGGCCCAGAAAAGGTGTTGAATAGCTCCTGTCGACATGCAGAGGACTTCAGTACGAGCTTCTCCACTTTTCTACCCTGCAGCTTTGAAGGCAGTCCCAGCCACAGAGACAATAGAGGAGGATCGGGGGAATAAAATGCATTTGGTATGAGTGAGTGGTGACTCAGCCTTCCGTGACACAGGCTGGTGAGGTCAGTACACCTGGGCAAAGGGAGGCTGCGGATCGCTGCTGAACTGTGTGCATGTGTCGATGGAGGCAGTGCAGTATGCTGTCACAGAGCAATCAGTGCTGCTGTGACAGTGGTTGGGCGTGGGTCATGCCATCTATAGCACAGGGGGGTGGGCAAGTAGAATTAAAACGTCACAACAGAAAGGGCATTCATAATTAATGGATCTAGTGAGTGGTGAACTCTAAACTTTCTTGGATTAGGCTCTCTTCTTTATTCTCTGTGCCTCTTTCAGACTCTACATTTATCTCTCTCCCCACTTTCTCCTTAGCTTCTGTGACTACTGACCCATCACCCTCTCTCCCCATCTCTCTGCCAGCCTGCCTGCACTGTGGTGCATGGTGAATGCTAACTAATGTGCAGGTCCAGGTGTTGTGGCTCAAAGTGAAGACAAACTGAACGTCCCCCTTTGATCAGAGCACAATCAGGGCAGGTTCATGAATTTGGAACAACCTCAAGGAGGAAAGCAAACACTGGGATTTCATTTAGCAACCACAAAGAGGACAGATAACCGATTGGAAGGATTCATCCCTCTACAAACAAATAGCATTGTGGCTTTCAGAATGCTATCTGGTCAAAAGCTGAGCTACATGGGGATACAAGGACAAATTGGCATGGGTACTTTAGAGCCAATGGCAGGGCAGGGAGAAGGGTTGGTTGGTAGGTAGGTAGATAGGTAGATAATAGAAATCAATGTGAGAAATAACACAGCACCAACAGCACAGGCTGGTGCTTCTCAAGTGACTCAGCCATGAAAACGGTTTTGTTTTCCTCTGGCTCATGATGGAAAGCCGCAGAGCCCTTGAGACAACAACTCTTGCATACCTTACTTTATTTGCTTTTTCCCTGCCAGGGCCCCCAAGAATA
The DNA here is from genome assembly GCA_900660455.1 of Gephyroberyx darwinii. Lineage (NCBI taxonomy): Eukaryota > Metazoa > Chordata > Actinopteri > Trachichthyiformes > Trachichthyidae > Gephyroberyx > Gephyroberyx darwinii. The sequence goes on along the minus strand of CABFOQ010036463.1, from coordinate 6,088 downwards.
AACTGATCTTTTGATTCACGCATATTACAATGAAGCCTGCAGCCCATAACTCACATAATATCCATACTTTAGAGGTTTGGAATATTCTGGCAAGGCTTCAGCGTATGGGGATGTCAGTAATCCAACATGATTTCCTGCTGTATTCTTCGAGTTCTTCAACTACTGTGCTGTAGAGTGATCTCAAAGCATTACATAGGCACCAGATGGAGACCATAACCCTTTCCCACTTTCATTCCTTAAACTGAGTCAGGGCAGATGGATGCAGGAAAGGAGAATTAGGCAAACGAGTAAACCAGGAAAGTAGATTACAAAAACAGATTTGCCGCTATGAATACGCAGCCCTGATACTGTACCCGACATTATGAGTCGCTTGCAAGAAAAGGACAATAGATGCCTTGAGTGGAAACGTGCCTTAAGGAGAGCCGGTGTGATTGTGTGTGTGTTTCTGATGTGCTGGAGACTGAGAGGCAGCTGAAAAAGAGTTCCCATGCTCCAATGGCAGAGAACAGTGTTGCTTGTCTTGTTTTCTCAGCCCCGCATGCCAGTGAAAGCACTCCATTACCTTAGCTCACTCTGCTGTTGCCATCTATCATTGCACCAGTGCTGAAGGAACTTGAGCTCTTCAGCAGAATTCTAACTGCAGGTCTTATGCTTATCTAAAGGTGGCATGCTGGCTACCTACATGCCAATTGTCTCTTAATAGAGGAAAGAGGAGGAACAGAATAGTCTGATCTTATAGCTTTGCTTTCTAACAGTTCAACCAATGGGCAACATATGTAGCACAGATAGCTCCTGAAGTGTTATCCTTTCCAACACCGTCATACTAACTTTATAACACTTATCCTGGGATGACAAACTGTGATTCTCCGCTTCCCCTCTTTAAATGCCAAGCTAGGTCAAATTCCTTTTGTTCTGTGGTCTTCTGATAACACTTGTATCTGTGCTTGGCAGCTGACCAACTACATAAGGGAAAATAATGTGCAGCTATGCTTTCCAATGACACTTGCAACACCAATGAGAACTCTCAATTGGTGTTGCAAGGGTAAGAGCTTAGCAAGAGGTGGACATTTGCCATTAATCTCACTAATAGTTACGCTGGAGAAAGGAGCTAGCGAAAATCATAGGCTATTAACACTGATAAGTGGTATCCCTAATAGGCTTCTCAGAGATGAAAAGTGCATTTGCAATACCTATATTTTCCTTGCAGTGGCCATTCTCTGGGCCATGTTAAAAAACATATAGAGTACTGTGGGCAGAATGATGCAACTGTCTTAAAAATCTGTTTGTGTGCAAACTTGAAAAATCAATGAGATGGGTTGAGGGTGTTGGTGTAATGTTACTGTACCTTCAAAGCAAGTTAAAGAGTTTCACTTTGTCAGAAAGTAACTTCAGTGACAAGTGCAGAAAATAATTGGTGATGACATCCCTACTGCTGCCTCCCTATGTGTGCGTGCAGTAGTGCGTGCTATCACAACGCAGACAATCATAAACCCGTACCAAATGCTTGATGGTTTTAATCCCACTCGTAACTGTTAAGTCACTTCAGGAAATTACCAATTGCTCTTCACATTGGAAAACTTGTTTTAACAATTGCAAGCAGCAGTGGCAGAGGAAAGGGGAAAACAGTTATGTAGGAAACAAGCTGATGATATAGGATGTTAATAACAAATGGGCTCAGTGGAGGTGCACTGCTGGTAGCCTCTGGCTCCCCTGCTGGCTCGGTACTTTCGACATCCCAAAGCCACTGAGTGCATAAAGAGCGTGTGTGTGTGTGTGTGTGAGGGGGTTGGAGTATAGCCCCATTATAGTCCCAGTGCAAACATATTTCCCAGACCATGCTCTTCATACATAAGTAAATATAATATACACAATCATATTGAGATGAGGGAGAGAAGACAAGGAGGAGAGGAGACAGACGGCTTAGAGGCTTTGGAAGGAGGTGATTTACATGCTATGTCAATTCCCCATCGCTGGCCGCCATACATAATTCATCCATTTTATTGACTGCCAGGGAATTATATTAGGTGATAGAGTGATACTCCCAAGAACAAAAGCTGACTGTCCTTTTCATGAGTTTAGTCAGGAACCAGCATGTACAACAAACCAAATTGTGGTGGTGAATTCAAAGACCTCTTTTCTCGCTGCACGCTGGGAACTGGGGACGCTATTCATGACACACAGGGTAGTTGAAAGGAATGTATATTCAACATGTTGACTGAACAGACTGTTATAGGTTCTGTCATGTTATTGCTGAGCTTAATCGGAATAAATACTGAACTTGGTCCTTGGCAATAGGTTTCCTCCAAAGCCTAAATTAATTTGAGGCTAGGATCATGACACTCACATATAAATAGCATATAGATATTGAAATCTGAATCTTTCATCTGAGATGTCTTTCATTCTAAGTATGCATCCAAATGCCTGCTGGGTTTCCAACACTAGGGGGCCTCTGTGTAGATACAACCTTGGTTGAATACTTTTGATAGTGCCACAACTGAGACTTGACAGATGCTCTAACTGGGTAGAACCCCCCACCACTCACTGAAGAAGGTATTTACTTATTGAAACAGGTATCTATTATGAAACAAACAATCTACGTGGTCTACCTGCCAAGGAGACCAACGACTGTTGAAAAATGTATGTCATCATTCGTCTCCATTGGTTTTTGGATTGAAATCCTTGTCTGTAAATATCTACTGTAGTTTTAGCTGTCTGGCAAGACTCTCAACGGTGGAAAATACACTTCCCAAGACCAGACAGTCAGACAACCACCTGTTCTATATTTCCACTTCAGGCATTTTCCATCCAAATCTCTCAACACAGACATCAAAGGGTACTATGGGAGCTATACGTCTGCAGGGTCTATTATAATATGGACAGGTGATATAAAAGACACAGCATTGTCTCACGTTAAGAATAACACCATAATTAGATTCTTCAAAGACTGAAGACAGCAATCCAACCAATCCTTTATACTTGTACTGCACACTTTGAACTGATATTTTGAGGATTGCATTGTGTCCTGAAGTATCCTAAAGTACTTAAGAACCACACAGCTGGAGGAGTGACTGGCAAAGAATTACCGGGGACAATTACGCATTCAACAATCATACAGTAAAACTACCGCACACTGTTTTATGTTGCACTCATTTTGAATCACCTACCTCTCTATGGCTCAGAATAAACCCAACCTTTTACAAAGAGATGTTATTGTGAACACAGAGACTGTGGGAGAGGGGGGAGAGACAGTGAGAGACACATGACCACGTCGAAGCATCAGCAGCAGAAGCCGAACATGATAATCCCCGCTGTCAGCGAGTCACCCAGCCTTCAACTTGCTAGCCTTGACACATCTCCATAAACTTTCTTCCCGTGTTTACAGCTTCAGCAACTCCACTTTTAAAAGGACCAGTTTGTGCTGCGCTGTATTCCAAAGACCAATTAAAAGCTCTTTGCAGATCCCCCCCCTATTTCCCTTCCCCTGCCCCCCTGCATGCCACTCCAATTACTGACTGAAGCAGCTTTTCTTTCTCTCATGTAAATGCCTGAGAGGGACAGGAGGCTCAAGTAGAAAAGAGAAAATTCCACTGACATTCTCTTTAATTGTCAATGTCATACTGAAATCAAAAGAGTAGCCTTGGTAATGTATCTGGCACACAATCTACTCCTGCTCTGCCGGCAGGAGAGTGGGGGGCCTCTGCAATATGAGAAGGGCCTCCCTGTTTATTGAGAGCATGCCTACTAATTACCAATGGAGACACTCTGAGGGGAGGTGGAGACTCTGGGCAATGTTTTGTAATTAATACAAGCTAGATTAATAACTACCCTTTTAGGCAGCCTGAGGCACTCAGACAATTCCATATGGTGATAAAGACATATCTTGAGAAAGGGTCCTCAGTAGAGAACTTAAGATCAGAAAAAATAACGTTCTGTCTGACGCCACATTGGAGCCTTTGCCGGCGCAGTGACATTTGATTCCAGTAAAGGTGGACGGATGGGCCTTGTTCTAGATATTTTATGTTGACCCTATAAGTGCCATTTATTATTCAAGGTAACTGTGAGTAAGGTAAACAAAGTTCATTCTTAATTGGTGCAAATTAAACTTTCCATGTCCAATGCAAGCCTCTCCGAGGGATTTGGGATGCTGGCCAGAGCTAATGAGAGCCAAAGGACTGAGAGCACAGGCGCTGTGACACCCTCTCTCGGCTCTTAATTTGTGAACTCCCCCCTGAGCCGGCAACCCGGCCGTCTCGTCTCCCAGCTGAAGTGGCACTGTTGGCACGTCCAGGTTTCCCCCCGGGGGCTCTTGGGGCAGCAGTGGCAGAATGGCATTAACACCTCGGGGAACAGGCGCCAGCACTTAAAGTGTTTGCTCAGGAGGCCAGAGGCAATGGGTACAAAGGAGCAGTACATTACGCTCTCTGCTGCTACTCAGTGGCTGGGAATGCGTGCGTGAGCCAGGGGAAGCTATCCACACACAGCGCTGTACAGCTTTGTAATAACAATTGGGGAAATGATTTTGATGAGCAAAGCTGATTTTGACAGGTGTGTTCATCTTAAGGTATAGCATACCAGATGCTATATGAATAAGAACACACATATGCCCCAAGAGTGTGTAACATTTTTCTCAAGATTTCTTTTATTGGTGCTTTATTCAACAGTATAGAATCTGTGCCTAGAAAGGATCATCACAACCTATAGCCAGAGTTCACGATCTTACCTCTCCTCTAGCAGCTTGTCTCCAAGCATCCAACGGAAGAAAGGGGCAGGGTAGCCGGTGACCATGCAGGGCAGCAGCACACTGCCGCCCACCACCTTGGTCATAGCCACAGGCTGCACCAGGAACTCCAGCTTCCTCTCTTCCCCTGTTTCTGGAAGAGAGAAGTTAGGGTTAGGTTTGGGGTGAGGAAATGAAGCAGAGTAGCAACCTCCTGCTTAACAGGTGTCATCAGTCTTAAAAACTTCAAAAGAACTCAAGTTTGAAGGGCAGTCCTTCCTGACACCCAACCCCGAATGGTCAGATGAATGATGTCCATGTTGACAACAGAGAACTGGAATGAACTTTAGAGGTTCAAAGTGATCACCCACAATTCCAACTGTGACAAACTGCAAGGGTAACATCCAGCGATGACCTGGAGATCATGGTCGGCTTAGGTTTTGTGACCCCAATACATATGCAGGACTTCAGTAAAGTGCGATCATTTCATCATTCTATGAGTTAAGTTGGATCACAATTCGCTGCAGATCAAAGCTGGATCTCAATTCAAAACAGAAATGCATGGAAATGAAATGGACTGCATTCCTCGCCTTTTTTCAACCCTCAACACCTCTCACCAGAACCTCCCAAGTTAATTTATTCTCAAGCCGATTTATCTCGACTTCAAAGAAATCAAATGAAAATAAATGTATTTCTGTCCCCTGAACATCTGGTAGCATCCAAACAAAATCTCTTTAAATTTCCACACACAGCTTTATGAGTTTTCCTTCTGTACACATCCAGCTTTTTGCCACTACACCACACATCCTCAGAAGAGACATACATGGAGATAAAAGTCCCCGCCGGGGTCTTGTTCAAGTCTGATTTACGACCTCTAATATCTTCTCTCTGCTGGCAGGAGTCTGGTGCTTAACAACTCAGTAAATAAAAGTTCTGGAGGGGTGAGATGAGACACACTGCCAGAATGGAATTCAGACCCCCTTTGAGCAACAGCTGAGTTACTGTGGCCTCGCTGATAACCCCACTGGGAGTTCTGGCTTTCCTTTTGTCATTCAACCTCAATCTGCCACAAAGGTCAGATCAGATGTGTTCTTGTTACAGTAATGAACAAGGTGGAGGGCACACCTCTGTAATCAAAAGGTGCACTTACTTATATATCAATTTAGTGTACAAGAGGTTCCACATCAGTACATTGTCTTGTCATTGAAATCATGATCAGATTTCAGAAATACTGTCTACCGACAGTAACAAAAAGCCACCATCGGCATTTTTAGTGGAAAACATGGAGGAAGTAATTCCACTGATTGTTGAACATTCATTATAGTTCCTACTGTAGTTCATTACAGTTAGTTTTCAGGTTACCTGGTAGTA
>CABFOQ010036462.1:0-25186 GCA_900660455.1 Gephyroberyx darwinii | reverse complement strand
GGTCTATCAGAGGTTCCTCCATCTAGCACCTTTGTATCAGTAGCCCTAGCATTCTTGCTTGCCTTCCATTTCTTCTGTTTGATGGGTTGTATAGATGCAGCTCTGTTTTTCTCTCTCTCACTCTCTCTCACTCTCCCCCCCAGCATACAGGCCATTGTAATGGAATCAGTCTTCTCTCATGAATTGTGGATGGAGCTGCCTGTGAGGAGGGTGGCCACACCTGAAGAGGAACACAGGAGAGGAAGTCAGCCGTTAAATCTGATGACAGTATTAGAGGTCCCCCACCGAGCTAATGGCACGTCCAGATGGGAAAAATCACAGCACTCCTCTGGGCTCATCTCAGGACATCGACAGTGCTTTGAGATGGGTTGGTGTGTGGTCTGAGTGTTTACTCTTGTAGTCATGGTACACCTCTCATCAGTACGCTTTTATCCTGTATCTAGCCTGCTTTAGTACTGCGGTGGTCACTGCAGCCTCTTCTTTCAACAACAACTAGGCATGCTGTAACACTAAACACTAATTGGCAGTGCAACAAGCAGTGGGGCTTTTTGTGTTGGTTACATCTGCTAATACATTGTAATATTTTTTTTTACAGCAATTTCGTTCTGATTGCTGTCTCAATTATGAGTTCCTGTCTGAAGGGGATCAGATTTATAGCTCCTCAAATGAAGAAACCAACATTCCTTTGGGTTGGTTTCCACTGCGAGCCAATAGTCACAGTTCAAAGTTTGTTTATTGGCTAGTTGTAGCTGCATTGTTTGTGTATGATATTAGATAAGTGAGTGGTGGTAAGTTGCTTTAGGTTTCAACTGTTTTGCTCAGGAGTTTCTTGCTGAGAAACCTCAGATGTTTTACATTTTAAATTATTGTGGTCTTCTTGGCTTATGAAAGCCAGACCACTGATATGCCCATATTGTAATGTATAGTAATGTCTATGATGCACAACAGTAAAGAAACCCTTAACACGCTTGCATGCCCCGTGCATGTTTATGTGGGGTTGCATGGTAACTAGTGTTTGCCTCTGTGAGTTTGATGTCTGCAGGTCTGGTGGAAAAAGCCTCCAAGGCACAGGGTTCTGTATGCAGGCTCTATTATATTACACAAAGGAAGCAAATGGACACTGTGTATTAGATATTCAGACAGAGGAAGCAGACATAAAGACAGACAGGCAGGCAGCAGATGATTGCCTGTAGCTCTGTTTGTGCCCCAAGTGACTACTAGACTCTGCATTGAAGTTGACATCATTGTTTGTGCACCCAAACTCAAGACATATTTGATTTTGGCTGTGAACTCTCAACTCATAGAGACCAAACTAAAACACACTGGCTTATCTTTGATGATTTTTGTGATTGACCTCTTCCCAACCCTTGTCATAAATCTTTCACGGTACCATTATTATGATAGTAATGTTTAATGGATGGTGGGTGGGTGCTGAACTCCAGTACTTGCCACCTGTCTTGTCTTCAAAATGTCCAAAGTATGCAAGTGATTATTTTCTTACTTGTTACTCAGTAAGATGATGTCACACCAAATGTTTTCCATTCTTCAAGTCAGCTAACCAGACGCAGGATGGCTGAATCCCAAGCTGCTTTTGATTGTGACTGTTGAAAATGACTTCAGTCAAAGACTAAAAATTGAGTTGACAGAAATGATTCTACCTCAGCAGTTTCATTCAGCAGGCAGCAGCACTTCTCCACATTCACACAAAGCATGGATAAGGTCTCAGCCCTCACTACCCACATTGCTCAAATGAACTCCAGCTTTCTGCTTCCTCAATTGTTCCTTAAAGCATAAAACTCCATTGACATCACCCCTGCCTGAGTGACTGAGTCAGGAAGTGGTTGAAGCTTGGATCAGGATTGGACTGAGAGATGAATCCTTTTCCCCTGTTATGTGGGCACATTAGAGAACCTCAGCTGAAACCTTATGAGTTAAACAACTTCAAGAAATACTTTTTTGCTGCCCCTTTCTGTTAACAAAATAAGATGAAATGAAGCAAAAAGAGGTAGACTGTGTCTTGTGCTGCTGGCAGTCGTATAGCAGTGCAGGGGTGGGCAATGCATGTCTGACAGGACGGTCAAGAGGTGGGATGGACTTTGCTCCACTCTGTGATCAAGACTCCCTGTTGCCTGCTGCCAGAGTGGGATGCGAGGCCATGAATGCAGGGCTTTGTCCAGCACATGGTCATCACATTCCTTTGGAGCCACTATGTGGAGTGCAGCAGAGCGGAGGAGAGGGCAGGGCAGGACAGGACAGGACACCAGAGGAGCCACTGACGAGGCCCTCCACCACAGTGTGACAGTGTAATGCAAGGGGGCCCCATACACTGCCTTCTAAATCCATGCAGCATGAAGATCACGTCATAGATGACATTTATGTTGAGGTCATATTCATTTTTTTGAGCAGGTGTATATGGTGAAATGAGTACTCTCTCTGTGTCAACCTCTTAAGCCCAACCCAGCCTTGTTGACAAACCCTGAAGTGTCCCTGTAGTTGGAGAGATCCTTGCTTGACACCAGTGATACAGTGTATTAATTTCATACAGGACAGTGCCTCTGCTGGTCAGCCGGAGGTGTAACCTCTCTATTTGCAGTAATAAAGTGCTTCATGTTTTAATCTCTGACTGGGTCCTGGCCAGCATTGGAAGGTATGAGTCATCGGCATCGGCAGAGTGCTTGCTACACACAGTGAAATGGCTCTGGCTGCAGTGTGTCTGCTCTGCACATAACAGTGAAAGCCTCTCTGATAGTTTGTTTTCCATTAGCGCTTTCCTCTGTGCGCTGTATTCCTTTTCCCCAATTCCTCGTCAAAGTTTGATTTGTCTGTTGATTTCTCTTTTAACAACCTTGGCAATTCCTCATTTTTGATGGTTTCATACAAGTTGTTTTATATGTGAAGTTTATAAAGCAGTCCTTATTCAAGTATCTATCCAGTGCTTTGAAGTTGTAACCGCTGCTTGTGATTCTAGCTATTTTTGGCCAAACGTTTATAAAAGGAAGAATAGTCAAATGTTTCAGTGCTGACTCAGGAGTTGAATTATTCACCCCGGGTGTGGTGGACTGCTCTCAGAAAGACCAACACCCCAAATTAGGGGAAAAGCAGCTTGTACTTGTCATGTAGGCAGGAGAGGAAGTGAGTGTGTACCATAGAAACCTCAGATGGTTACACAGTGACTCATGGTCATGGAAGTTATGGCCAAAGGAATATCTTGAGCCTTAATCATGAGGAAAGGCCCTCAGATTCATCATCGTTTTGTCACTTTAGGGTCATGATGTGAAATGAGGCATGCTCAACATGTGGCCAGCTGATGTGTGAACCGCATACTGCCTCGAAGCCAAAAAGACAAATAAAGAAAGGAAGGAAAAGAGGAAGTCTGTGTCTATCTCCTTCTCCTGCCATCTCATGTCTCCCCTCATCTTTCACACGCACTGCCCCCCCCCCTCCTTCATTCTCCCCCATCACCCCCTTTAATCTCTTGTAAAGTGTTCCATTTGCCACAGTTCCCTCTGTATCCGTTTTACAGCCACCCTCAGCCGATGTCCTTTCGCACAATGAAGTGTCTGTCAGTGTTCATGGGAGACTGTGCACAGCTGGACCTTTGCTTGAGAACAGGGGTTGGAACTGTGGCTGGGACTGCTGGGTCCAGGTGGACTCTGTGACTGTGTCCGTGTCCCCCAAATGTTTAACAAGAGTCTTCTGCGCACGTCGTCCTCAGTCACCATCCAAGTGGAGAAGCTTGCCCCCATTAAAATCGAAAGGAGAACAGCTCCTCTGTTCTTCCTTGGCATGGAGGTCCTACCACTGCATGTGCTGATGTCTTTATTAGAAAGCCTGCAGTGTGGACACGCCATGTGGCCTAGGAAGCCTGCATTTTGTTTTGTTTTTTCACTCCAACTCACAGTTTGATACAATTACAGCATAAGGAACATCTCTTTTCTTGATACATTACCTATGGTCTCAACATTGCATCTGGTTGATTGGGCACTCTATTCTAAATAGGTACCATTAATAAAAAAAAACAACATTATATCTTTAATTACATTAACTCAGAGCTTACAATCAACCCCAACAATGATTGAAACTGTTTCCATAGTTTTTGAGATGTTTGTTTTTATTCCTGTAGCCTTTCAAATAAAAGAGAACTGGAAAGCTTTGTGCCGATTTCACACTTGTCAGGCGGAACTATTGCCCATGAAATGAAATCACATCTGTAGAGAAATAAGGAAGCGTGGATATCCGACTTTTCTCGCCAACAAGGTTGTTGACCGGCCACATTTCGGCCAGGTTTCCCTGGTCACTCAACTGTATAGGAAATGGGTGGATTTCTGGTGGCTTGCTGAGCGTGTTGCTCACAGATTGAAGCCTGGTTTTGAATTCCTGCCAATAAAGTGCGTGAGCTGAAACATGTGCCATGTGAGTGCAGTATACGGTTGTCAGTTAGCATTTTGTAGTTCTGTTTAGCTTTGTTGCCCCTCTACCCAGTGTGTTTTTGCCCATCAGTTGTGTTTACTACTGACTGTGGAGCATGGCTGGAGTTGGAAACAAGCTATGAAGTGTATTATCTCATCTGCGTTTGATCTCTTTTCACAAAAGCCTCAGCACAAGCCCTGACCTCTTGAACACGGAGTAAACTGAATGTCATTGCCTATCAGATAAGGAGAAGACGCCCCAGAGAGTGACGGGGAAAGTTTGATTCCATCTCGTAAATACATACGCAGGGAAAAACCACACTACAATACATGTTGTATTCAGCATGTACACAGCTGCAGCTACAGTATGCACCAGTCTCGTATTCTCTTTGCATTCTGCCAAAGGTCAGAGTGCATCACGCGTGGTATCAGATGAATTCGCAGGCATGTTCTCAAGTTAGGCCCTTAAACGGACACACCCTTCTGCAAGGCAACCCTGCTGCCATTTAGCAACTACTAATGAGACATATTTACTATGTCACATTTATTTTTACAGTGTTTTAATGTTTCAATGTTCTTCACGTGGAGAAAGAGTGGAGTTTACCCTCACCCTGACCCTTGTAAAAAAAAAAGTGTGAGAATGGCTTTCATTTTCATTCTTGTGGATTCTCCAGTTTAATTGAGGCTATTAGCTCTATTGTCCATTGTAGTTGATCTTTTCCTGTATGAGTATACAGTTTGCAATTGACCCTGGAAACAATGTTTTGCGTAAAGCATATTGAATTCTCTCTGTCACACACACACACATAGACACACACCCTGTCTCTGAATTCTTCTCAAATTGCTCACTGGCCAAACAAAAGGCCAAGGAAGATTCAGATTTACAGTTATAAGGCGGAGAAAGGCATTCAAAACCATGGCTTTTTTGTTCAGAGGCATTTTCCAACCCCTGCGCCCTCCCTCTCTTTCTGAAATGCCGATGGCGTCTGGTTGACAGCTCTTCACAAGCTTTCAAATTGTTCTCCCTCTCTCAAATTTGGACTGAAGTAGAATGGGGCTATTCTTTGAAGAACTGAGTCTTTAGGAGACTTGAGAGAAATTCATCCATCTCCCCAGACAGCTCAACAGGGCGTAGTGGGAACTCTACAGACAACATTTTATCGACTTTCCCGCCTTTTTGGGGTCCTAGCGAAACTGTGGGATGTGCTTACCGGAATCAAACTGTAGGTCTTTGGTATGCCATCCATTCAACAGAGGTGCCAGGATATAGATATGGTATGTGACAAATGTGGCCAGAAGTTTCCTTATTTGGGCCCTGCACAGACAGATGAGCTGGAACGTCTCAGTGGAATTCCAAGTGGCAATTTCTTCATCTATTCCTGTCCTCTGTCAAGAGGAAGTATCAGCTATTGAATCTGATTGCAGTCTATTCTAATTGTGATAATGATGATGTTTCCTATGTCTGCATGCACTGTACTGGCATGTCAGGCGTATGTGGCACGTGAGGAGTTAGCCCTCGCCTGGCCCTGGTGGACCTGCGGCAACCACGCAGCCTCATGTTGTGTGTGGACAGGACGGGCTGCAGCAGCTGGGAATGCACATTGACCTCACTGGGAGGAGCCAAGGTCGTCAACAGTGAGGTCAAAAGCAGGATCAGACCAGTTGCACTGGGTCCAGCGGTTGCTGTCGGGAGGCAGAGAAGACACCACCCTGTCCCTGAAGCCAAAGGTGGGCTATTAGTAATGTAGTTATTTTTGAGGCTGGATTATAGGACAATGAAACAGGGCAGAGGCAGTTTTTGGAAATCGAATCATTGCTGAACCCCAGTGGTTCCAAATAGTTTTTCTCAGAATGCCACCAGTTCAAACACAGGAATTCTCACTTTATTTAGGCTAGTATATATCATTTTGTCTTGAGGTTTGGGTCTCTAATATGATTCCTTTAGCTGAAATTCTTTGAGGGCTTTCTCCTCTCTTGTGAGATCCTTGGAGGATAGCCAGGCGGTCTTGAACCCCTTGCAAGGGAACCACTGTGGTACATTGCAAATAGTTTGATAAAAAAAAAATACACAGTATCACATATACTAGAGTTAGTGCTCCAGAGATGAATGCTCAGGAATTTGTTGTATACAAACATATTCAACTTATAGTTACACTTGTCACTATTTTGGTCTCTTCTGTCTCTAATCCTCTTCATGAGCGCTGCCAACTCTCCCACTATGGCTTATACCCTTGAGTGTAACAGAAGCCACTGTGGTGAACTCTCAAGTTGTTTAACACAGCTTTTTTTCCATGCAGTGTTCAGGGCGACCACCCAGAGGGCCTCCGACCACACTGCACGTCGCTCCCAAGCAGAGCGGGAAGCAGAGGAGGCCCTTCCCGGCGTTCCCGCCTCATCCCTCTCTCTCTCCCAGCACGGCCATCACGTGCCCACATAGCTTTTGCTGGCTGCCGAGGATAGCCTGGCACAGCTGCACTCCAGGCTGGATTTCACTCTCCTCACGTTGGAAACCCTCTTTACCCATGTCCCCCGCGCTCCCCTGGACAGCTGCAGACCACCAATCGTAGGCCCATCTATGGGTCGGTAGCTGTGTGTAGACCCAGTATGGTGAAGTGATATGACAACAAGGGTGGGGTGGGCAGCAAGGTGCTCAAAAAGCAGCCACACCTCTGCTCAGGTCCATCCATTCATTATTAAGATGGCTATATGGTTGATAAAGCACCAAAAACAAACACTTCATGCATCATCTACATCAGCAAAGCATAGATTAAGAAAGTATTCCTCGTACAATGAGAGTGACATTTAAAAGCTGCTCCGTAGCCCAATATGTATCCCATCCTGTCATAACTGTTTAAGGCCGAACAAATGCCACATAGCCTTTCCAGTATTTAGCAATGCATTATCCGCGCTTCGTGCTCTTTCTCAGTATTGCTCTTATCCGAACAGATGTACGACAACACAGATTGGATTCATGATCAATCACGCAGCTTAGTTTATTAGAGCGCAATCTCCTTGAGGCTTGTCTTGGCACACACACACTCACATAGAAAAACATCTTTTTACAGTGTTGGCAATGGTGCATCGTAACTTGGCAAACAAGTTGCAATATTTCCTCTGTACTGGCACAGAGATCATGTAGGACAGCAGGAGTAAACTAGAAATAAGAGATTCAAAAGTGGTATGTTTATGTGTAAAACGCTTTGCAAAAGGCAGATTAGGGGAGATTCTTGAGGTCGGGAGGTTCTGCTGGACCTATATTGCAACAACACGGATTCTTTTAAATGGACAAGCTGAAAAAGATAAAACCATGCTATGTCACACTTAATGTTGTGTGTACATTGACCTCTGTCTGGTGAACTACACATACCATATCAGTGAGGTACAGTAATGTAGATGGCACGACCCTCCTTTCTCTGACTGGTCAGTTAGAGACCAGATGTTACTGTATTTTCAGTTAGCCCGCATGTCACGCTGCTGTGATTACTATTCTCATGCCACAGATGCATAGACACATATACACGCACACACACACACACATACACACACACAAACTGTGCCCACTGCCCACCATTACAGTTCTTCCCCTGCCATAGACTGCTCACGGTCAGACAGTGAAGAATGTGGCGGAGTGGTGCGAGAGCTCAGCGGTCCTGATGTGAACCGGACCTGTGCAATAAAACAAACGTGATCACAGGAAATAAATCACACCGTCTCCTCTTGTCCTTAGAAGGCCTGTAGATGGGGAACTCTTGCATAAGGGTTTGCTGTTATGATGGAGTTGCTATTACACTGTTTATTATGTGCAGTTTATTAGCCGCGACTAGCACGCACACACACACACGCTTTTCACGTCATCATTGGCGGTGTGGATGTGCTGGTGCATCGGGCAGAGAGGAGTCAGGATGGCAGCCCAGTGCCCCCTGTCTGTAAAAGCAAACAAAGAAGTGCTGTGTGTCTTACCAGTCCAGACCCACACTACCACCACCCTGTTCATGTCTATCTGCCAGTGCTGAGCAGAGAAAATGTCTCTACTGTTATGATGATCCCACCCGACTTTCTCCCACCCTGCAAATTGATATCATACCACCGTCCCACTGCTGCTGCTGTGCTAGTGTGTGTGTGTCTACTATGTATGGGGGAATAGGTGTGACTGCTTGCTTGATGCACGGCTAAAAGTATGCGCACGCACGTGTATCTCAAGGTCATCTTAGTCCAATGAAGCAGCTATGGTGATGTAACTTCTTTCGCACTCCTCTATAAACTTACAATGGAAAGCTTCCTCCTCGCCGTCCCCACTCTGCAGCAGAGAATCCTGTAGGAGTGGCTGCTATGAACATGAGGGGTTGGGAGAGGCTAAGAGCTGTTTGGGACCTCCTTTAAGGGAGGAATTGTAGGAGGAGGGAGGGAAGTGGAGGTCATTGGACAGGCTGAAGAGAAACGATGAACTGATGAAGTTAGAGGAGGTGAGGTAGAGGAGGAGGGCAGGGGAGGGAGAGTAGGAGAAAGAGAGGCGTGGGTTGTCCTGACAGAGCGAGGGGAAAAGAGGCAGGTGGAGAGGTCAGGCTGGGAGACCAGGGAGTGTGCAAGAGGAGAAGAAACAGGTATGGGACCGTCTGACAAGTCCACCGGGGGATGCAAATAACAAGTTTTCTATTACTTTAGATTGGGGAGAGTCCATTTTGCAGATTTCAGATGAGTGTTGAGTTGCTGTGGATCGTTTATCACTGTGCTATTGTTTGACAGACTCAGTAGCCCATGTAGTCAGAGGGATCTGTTCGGTTCGCCCTGTCCCACCCCCTATAGTTCATACGTGGGACTGACAGCGGAACGGGGTCCCCTCTGCCTGTTCCCCTGCAGTGTTTGGACTGTTTCAGACACATACAGTAGGTGACATAGGCAGTCCAGCTCTGGCACACAGCCAGGACTGAGGCCCAGGTCTGGGCTGCAGGATCCTAGAGGACAGAACAATAGAGGAGGGTTAAGGTGAGGAAGATGGATGGTCTGCTTTTGGTATCTAGAAAATGTTGATGTTTGACAGTCTGTTAGGAGTTAAAAGACAAGAGGTATAGAATGAGATTGAGAGAGGGGGGGGTCAAGGGGGTGGTAGAATAGGAAGGACATAGGGGAGGAGGAAGAGGACAGGCAGAAAGGAAAGAGCAAAAAAGAGTGGAAGGAGCAGGGGGGAGTGGGGGGGACCTGAGAAGAGAGATGGAGAGAATAACATAGACTAACAGAGAGATTGGATTTGGAGTTAGCTGGTCTATCATTAGAGCAGTAATGAGGAGCAGACAGGACAGCAGCTAGCGCCTGACAGCTACAAAGGCTAGCATTGTTTAGCTGGTCTATCACTGTTCTCCCTCTCTCCTGCAGACATTTTGGGTTTAACTTCCACAGATCCTTGTGATTATTGTCAAGATGAAATAATATGATTTATAATATGTCATCAAATGCAAGTAGGTGAACAGTAGCTGGGTTGCAGAGGAGTGGATACCGTATTACTCGATTCCATTGTTTGGGTAGAAAGATGATGCCAAGAAGCTGGGCTGTTTGCAATTACAATGACTCTGCTCTCTAGTTAGACTGGAGGTGATCTTATCCATATGGACGTGTTCCCTTGTACCCATCCTGCCCAAGATGCATTGGTTCATGTTTCCCAGATGATTGTTTTCAAGCTGCATTAGTGTCTAGGAGAGAGCAACATATTTCATCCACATGCCATAGTGTATCCATACCTGTTTATGATGATGATTGTCCAGGGTACCAGCCAAGACAGAATTTGAGAAGGACTTATTATACTTCATAAACTATGTCAGAGAGTTGGGTTACATTGCTGGAAACAAAATGTGCATTACTGTAAAAGAACTTGGCACACAGTCTTCATTCTGACCCTGCTCTTCCTGTCCAAGCCGAGCTGAAAAGTAGAAAAAAACAGCATAAAACGGCTGCAAATTCTGTTTCTTAACATCTCATTTCCTGACTCCGAGGCCCAGTGCAGCAAATTCCTCAACTTTGCACATAAAACACTCTGTCAAAGAGGGGAAGTCATGGGGCATCCTGGGCTATACTGTAACCCGTACACAGCACATACCTCTTATACTTTTGCTTACACACACACACACACACACACACACACACACACACTGTATGGTATTTTACTATTTGCTATTAGGTTGGTGAAAGTGTGAATTTATGGTGTTTCTCACTTGGCCTGAGTTGCAGCACAATAACACTTCATTTCATGAGGCAAATTCCTGCTTGGAAGACTGTTACCTCCTCACAGTGAGTTTCCTCAGTCGTGCCAACAGGCAGCTCAGTAGCTGAACTAGTTTTCATGGCCTGCTTATATTCAGAGCAGGTTCATTGGAAAAAAAAAAAACAATCACATTCTTTCATTTTCAAAATTAGTAAACCCCAATAGGTATGTGATGACCCATTGTTATTGTTCCCTCTAGACTCTTCAGCAAATTATTTTCTCATCTGATCACTCCTCCTCTCACGCCTCCATCATTCTATCTTTCTCTTTCCTCTTCCTCACTATTGTCCCCTCCTCCTATCGTCCTAATGGATCTCCGTGGCCTACTTTAGATAAGAAGCACAGAGGATATATGGGTTTTTCTTCTTCTCTGTTTCTCTCTCTCTCAGCAGGAGGCAACCCCCTTGGGCCTTTTGTGTGAAACTACTTCTTGGCTGAACAGCAGACTCGCTCCAATGAATGCCGGCTGTAGGGATGGGGCCTCGATGAATGGCACTGTGTATTCAGAGGAGAGCCTATCTGTATTTTCCATGTCAAGTGGATATAAATCACATCATTCTCCCACAGAATAGTTTATAGATGGTCTTTAATAAGCTCAAACTGTGGTACTTAACGAAACCCCAAATATGTTGTGTGCTGTACTTTGTTGTGCTTTGTCTGGATATTTGGTAGAAGGTTGTGACTGTGCTGCAAGGGGGGATTTGGAGCCAGGATTTATAGACTTGAAGCCAATAATTGTAGTCAACATAGCATCTAGTCCACTGTTACACAGACCCCCCCCCTGAAAAAAATCAGCTACACTCTGATTATCGCAGCCCAGCTGAAACACCTTTATTAGAGAGAGGGCCATTAAATGCAGACATCTGGTAGCCTGACCTGATTAAAAGTGGGCGTTAATAACTGTGTTCATCCCCTTACCAGCACATCTGGCTAGGATCTGCCTCCCTCAGGTATAAGGCTGGAAAGGGCAGTAATGTGATATTCCTGGTTTTAGTTAACAACAGTAAGGATCTTGGTGGAGCTTCTAGAAATGCATTAGAAAAGCCCGGGGAGTTAAGCCCAGTCTAGACAATGCCAACTCCATACCATTCCCCTCTGCGTTCTCTCTGTTTTAGAAGTGATTTTGAATTGTTGAGCCTCAAGCTTTTGTCTTGTATTAGACTGATATTTTAGTGAATGTTTGGAGACTAAAAATAAGCTGAATGTTGGTTTTATTTGTATCAGCAGATAAAGGAATGGAAACTGTGCATAAGGTGGGCTGCAGCCAAATCTGTTTAAATGTGTGTGTGTGTGTGTATGTGTGTGTGTGTGTGTGTGTGTGTATGTTTGTGTGTGTGTGTATGTTTGTGTGCTTGCATGCAAAAGGGAAAGCCGATGCCAGTCTTTTCTGGACATGCTAAAGAGGAAGGCTCTGCCCTTGTGACCTGGTGTATCCTCATGTCAGTCACCATGGCGGACACACCCAGTCACTTTAAATGCCAACAAGGGACGGCTTCCTCCTGGCACAGCTGTTAGTTTGAATAGAAAAACAGGTTTCTGAGGACAATGTGTGAGGACTGATATATTTGACTGTAGATCAAAAGAAGAACTTTTTCAAAGCGAGTTCGTTTGCATCTAATGTTGATGGCCTTAGGAATGCTGTTGGCCTTCGGCGACAGTTCTGGTAACACCCAAAGCATCCGAGGCATGCCAGGCCGGGCTCGCGACTTATAAATACACCCCTCTAGACGTGTCCGAAATTCACTGTGTGGTTTTTTAGAACCACAAGATTCACTGCTCAAATGATATGAGGCGGAGGTCCATGTGTATTTGCGTACAGCCTGTGCATCGATGCGCGTGTCGGGGGAAACGGTCAACAAGATATCTGACGGGTCACCGCTGCAGTATGTGCCATTATGATCTACGGTGCATGCTTGTGTATTTCCAGGCGGTGAAAATCTATCCTGGACTTACTTAAATATGCTACACAAGCAAACATCACCCAATTCCAGCACAACATCTGTTTATACAGTCGTAGGTCACATCTACGCTTTAGCTGGAACAACTCAATCAGGTCTAGACAGAGCTTTTCTCGCTGGTCATCTTCAGACTATGAAACAGACATGTCACATCTGTAGGGAGCTGTAGAGTGGCGCGTTGGTCGGCAGGCAGACATGGGGGTGGAGGTGGGGCGAGAGGAGTAACACCAGATGTAGGGTTTTCACGGCTGCAACCTATTCCAGAGCCAAGGTCATTTGTGTGATGGGCGGCCAATTCTGATCTCAGCAGGTGGTCCTGGACCAGTCCAATAATGTAACAGGACAGGCTCTTTATAGGTTTCCAATGCCAGGATTCCTTCCTAACTTTGATCCCTGAGGCTGAGATGGGAAAGAGAAAGATTAAGAACACAAATTGCAATACAAGAGGGAGCATGTTTTTAGGATATGGCTAATATGTAGGCCAACTTCACAACACTACAGGGCAAGTCATCAGTTATAGTCCCAATTAATAAAACGACACAATTAAGTCAATATGTAATACACCCAAGGATGCGGCTCTCTGGGTATCACTTTGTTCTGTTAATTCCCTACTCTCTTATTCTCTACACTCTTCTCTACACACTTTTTTTTACTTGCTTCAGTCTCTCTCTGTGTTTCTGAACATGTGTGTACATTCAGGTACCATCCTGATGAACAGAGTGCTGTGTTTCCTTATTAAAATCAAAATGGATTTTTAAAAAATATGAACTTTCCCTTAACTATACAGTGTCATTGGTTTAAGTGGTGTAATATACAGCGGTGGTCTGAATCCATGTGGTCAAGAGGGTGCGATAAATACTGTGGGCTTGTAGAGTCACACCCCTAATAAGGTGCACTGAGCACCTCCAAAATAGCCACTCTGTTTCCAACCTGAGGAACGAGCGGCCTTTTGACCCACCACTAGGAATGTGCAGAGCTGTTGAATTAAGGCTTCTATGTGCAGTTTGCTTGAATAACGACTCTGTCAAGTTCATGGAAAGTGGTGATCACAATTCCAAATCTTGTTCCACATGCATTGCTCATTTGGGATTTTTGATGGTGTGTGTGAAGAGTGGGTAGAAAAGTGCAGGAAGAGTGAAAAATGTCAGACTTTTCTCTGCAGTGTTCACCCTGTTCACATCTGACAGCTCTGGGATGAAGTCAGACATTGTGAGGAGCAGGGGCAAATAATTTCCAATGTGTCGGAGGGTCTGTTTCTATAGCTGGGGCCTTCAGTTGAATCGGATCGTCACTTTTCCTCGCAATGTAACATTTGACCGCCATGAGAACGTCCCAGATTTTTAAAAAAATTCTTGCTCTTTATGTTGCTTTCAAGAGCAATAAGGAGATCTCTCTCTCTCTCTCTGGAAACAAGAGCTGTAAACTGACACTTTAAAGAAATTGTTTTCAGATGTATTCCCTTTCATATGGGAGGACATGTGAAGTGCCCATGTAAATAAACCCTTCACCTAAAGTGGAGGTGTGGGATTCTGCTGTGTGTGGTCCTCATGCAACGCTCGCATGCATGAGAGGAAGGTTCCTGGAATAGAGTATGAGGTTGAACGTCACATACCACCATATTATTCCTCAATATCAATACAGCTGACTATGAATCTGACTTGTAAGTTGAAGATGATCAAGTTCAGAATACTGTCATGGTAACAGCAGCAACAGAAAAATGTTGCTATGTCGGTAAACACGCTGACATACCTGCACATATCTTCTGCTCACAAGCTGTGGTAGCTGCAGTCTTCCACAGCTGTGCAGTGGGAAATAAAATGTCAGCATCTGGAAAACATCCAGCACATACCTTAAAGTTCAAATACTGACCTTAGTGTTGTCAAGGCAGCACCTATACGACTTTGTGGAGGTTTCAACTGTGCTCTGGTCAGGCTGTGTTTGCTCCCAGGAGTTCCTCTACCTTCCAGACATGCTTGTCCAACTCCAAGTTCTTTTCTAGCGTTCTGGTCTCCAGAAGTATTTCACTGCTACTCAGCAGTTGGAGGTTTGTGTTGCCATGGCAAACTTGCCAAACAACAAGCAGTGCTGTCGTTGATGCATGACCAAGCAGGCCAGCCCAGGGTTTGTGAATGGCTGGCTGAATGGCTCATTAATCCAGCAGTGGCTGTGACCGCTGTCAGTCAACATGGGGCCAGTTTGGTTTACTAAGTAAATGTTAGGGGTTAAGGATTAAGCATATATGTTGTAACAAATGGTCCCATCTGAAGTTCATAATGCAAACTAATAAAAAATAATTACACAGGATAGGCTATATACGTAACCTTAATATCTCAATATCTTAAGTGCACTTCACTGTCTCTGTATTTTGCCATGTTCTGTCAGTCTATAGGCCTGTGTTGTGTTTTAGTGTGAAAATATCAACAGCTCATAGTAAGTCTGAAGCCCCTCTCCCCTCATGCTGTAGTGGAGGCAGCACAACCACTCTCTTCACATACTGAACGCATTTGGAAAGGAGATAAAAAAAGAAAATAGATGAAATGAAACTTCAGCTTCACATGTGATGACAGTCCAGCCTTCACATGGAACGATTTCTGGAGCTAACCCAACCTCTTCAGTGTTTCTGCACTGCATCCCATGGGAAATCCCAATGCGGAGCAACGAGGACCCACATTTCAGGCAGCGCTCCAGAATACAGTGGAAGTCACAGATGTGTGTGATTAACCAATGAGACGAAGGAATTTCAGTGTGTCTCCTACTGTCTTATGCGGGCCTGTAGTTATGATGGTGAAATGGAGATAGTAGCCCATTAGGCTATTAAGAGATCGTAGCAATTTGATTTAGTGTATATTTGAAGTCTATTCTGGAGACGGCCTGTCTCACATATCTCTTTCCATCCATATAAAACAGACTAGAAACCATTCACCCTCATAGTCACGTCTCATTGGTGTCTTTAGGAGAAAATGACTAACTCTCTGGAGCAATTGTGCATTTTATTTGATCATCCTGTACCCTAATAAAAAGAAAACCACTCTTCAGCAGTGTCAGCAAAGAAAAATCAAATGGGTTTTAAAGCCACACTATATCTTGACAGACATGGGTCCTGTTTAGTCACATTAGAGAAATTAGGAACATTGAATGTGGGCGGAAGAGTGGGCGGAGTGATGTCATCGTAGAGGATGTCAGGCTCTTCTGGGTTGGGTTGAGTCCACAGAGGACTTGAGGACCATACGTCTTGCATTGCTGGAGCTTAAGCGAGCTCATTGGAACCTCTCCTTGGGGTACACACACACACACATACACACTCACACATCTGGCAAAAAATAAACACAAGAGGGGAAAGGGAGGTGCGGATGATGGAGTGGCGAAGTATCCGTCCATTCCATTTCCTCCTGTGTGTTTTGTTTTAAAATCCATCTCAACCCCACCCCAGGCTTTTCATTGAGAGGGAGAGAATGTGCGGGACACGCCTGTGTTTTCTGTAAACATCGCGGGCCTCTTCTGCACCGACTCCCGGGGCAAAGACTGAATCATCCATGTGCCCCCCCTCCCACGCAAACCTCCTCATGGGGAAGGAAGCTGACCCCCTCCACCCTGTAGAGGTTAAATCCCGGAGGAGGGTGTCGCCCTGGACCCTTTGACTGACAGCAGGAAACACTAGGAGGAATGTGAAGGGAATTGTATGTTCGTCTTTCAATAGTACGAGGCAGGATGTCTAATGTCAGCGTGGAGTTGGGAAGCTGTGCCATGTCAGGGCTCTGCGACCTACCTTTCCGTGAAAACAGCCACTGTGTACTCACTAGAGATGTCTACTACTACAGGTTTTTAGCAACTGTTTGTCACAGCAAGTTTCCCCTGGCATGGATTTGTGTGTATATGTACAGTATGTAGAGGCTGTATCAGTTTGTCAGTATATCAAGGAATAAATCACTCTAAAATGAAACACTTCAAACTTAGCAAAAATCCATTGAAAAGCCAGGCAGTGTCCTTTCAGAAGAAAAGCGGTATATGTCAAAAGACAAAGACAATACTGTAATGTTTACTAAAAGAGAGCTTATAGCCAGTCTCCATATCC
This sequence comes from Gephyroberyx darwinii, assembly GCA_900660455.1. NCBI lineage: Eukaryota > Metazoa > Chordata > Actinopteri > Trachichthyiformes > Trachichthyidae > Gephyroberyx > Gephyroberyx darwinii. The sequence continues at coordinate 8,494 of CABFOQ010036462.1, read as the reverse complement.
AACATACCAGCGCTCACCACATTTCCAAATGTCATTATTATAATCACAAACATCCACCACTACTCCACCAGCAGGCCAGTATCCAAGGCTGCACTGTACAGAATGCTACACATTTCTTTTGAGACCACAAGTTCTTTTGATTCAATTTCAGGAAAGGGACTGCCTTACGATTTCCTGTAACTCCATAGTCCTTCACCCAGATGTCAATCACATCAAAAGGCAGACAGGGTGTCTTGCCTCAGGATATATTGCACAAAGGTTTGCATTCAGCTACAGCACAGCAAAGAAATAATGAGACAGTCTGTATTGTTAGTTTATAATCCAATGAGTGGCATATCGTTTGATATTTGCCAGTGAGAAAAGCATTGGGTTTTCAATTATGAACAAAAACATCCTCAAGTAACAACTACTACTGATGATGATGATGAATGAATTGTGGAGGTTTGTATTTCCTCTTTCCTCTGTCTTTTTTCCGTCATATCAGCTTTTGACTGAATCACGCGTTTGGTGGTTCTGTTCGTCATTGAGTAAAATTCTAACTTTGGCACATAAAAAGCCACAATTCATGGCTTCAAAACACAGGAGACTACGAGGAAAAGCCACATATTCTCCCATGTTTCCTTTTTGAGTTAAACCATGTCTGGGTTTAGGCTTGTTGGACACAAGGCAACCCTGGCAAAGGGTAAAGAACCACAACGTGTTGAAAGATACAGAACCAGCACTATGTAGTCCTTTTAGCCACCTAATAAAAGTCCTTATTTTTATGAACATGTTCCATTTCTAACACAGGATCAGGTTCTATGCTTTTACACGTGGAATTATATGGTTTCACACTTTAAACTGTCACTTTAAATGTCATTTTCTAGTGGGAAATGGTCAGAATGCCTCATGGTCAAACATCTACTAAAGTAAACAGTATAGTTTCCTTGCAAATGCTCACATAAGCATTAGCAAATACATATTGACCTGTACAGACCCACATATACATAACCCAAAAAGAACACGGGACAAGAGGATCAATAGGAGGTGCAGTGACCCAAGGACTAAGGCAGCTAAGTTAGAGCACTTCACCATCATGTTTTTGTCCCTCTGAGACACACATACATGTACTAATGTCACTAGTGGCACAGACACGGGTTCACTGTCTTGTACTCTGACATTTAAACAGGTATGGCTACATAATACATAATTGGACTGGCCTCTCTAACCCGGGCCGCTGGTGTGACAGCCGTTCATTTGGCTTCCTTCAGCATCCAGCGATCAGCAGCTGTCTGTCCCGACAATGATCTTAAAATGAAAGCACACAAAAGGTTCATATTAGAAATGACCTCTTTCTCTGCTCGGATCCTTTCCCTTGTAACATCCACTTTCATTGTCAATAAATAGCCAAGCATGGGTTGTTCCCTTGGTAAATTTTCATTTATTTAACAATATTTAAACCTGCACTTAGCAGTTAGTGGTTGGCAGCCGCAAGTGGCAGTGAGAGGTAACTGTCTTCCCTCAGCTTTCTCTAGAGATGGCCGAGGCGCTAGCTCGCTCACTGCTGTTTCGGGTTTGATTTGTCACTTCCTGTGCTCAGAGAAAACCTTCCTGCCAGTCCCGCCCAACTCTAAAATATCATAGGGCTGAATGGAGCGAATCTACAGCAGCTCAATGAAAGGGGAGGGGCCAGTCTTCTCTGTCACAGCCCCTCTGAACTAGACTGATAAGGGGCTTGTACTTTTACTTAAGAGTTAAATTACACTCAGGCCGATAGTATTACCTCCAGTACATCAAAGCTACAATGTATTATTTTTCTGATGAGTAGTGATCAAGGTCTGTACCAGATCAGTTGCTGGTAACCAGGTGTTACACATGCATGCTTATACTGTATGTGTGCGAGGCAAAGAAAAGTTGAAGGAGGAGGAGTGTATTATTGCAGACCAGAGAGTTACTATTGAGTGAGTCATGGTCTAAACTTGGGGCCATGTTTAAATGCAGTGCATTACCTCATTTCCAATTTTAATAGGATAAGTGTCAACAAAAACGGAAGATCAGCAATTGATTGCCCCACCTAGATAAAGTGGCACTACTGCTTAAAATGTTCTCACCTGGTTTTACATCCAGTCCGGGGCTCCCAGCACCTCCGACCCACTCAGTAAAAGAACCAAACCTAGAAAAAAGGCTTCAATCAAGCACTCAAGCCTACCAGAGGGGGCCATTTCCGAACCACTTTCCAAAGTGCTCTATTGACAGCCCTTAATGCCAGTCTGTTTTCCCTTCATTTCAATGTGCTTGCTCAGCTAAAAAATGCCTGCTGGAAAAAAACACCAGCCAGACCCATTAGTGACGATTTATGAGGACCAGACTTTGGACCTTCATATGACAGATAATTTCAAACAGGTGTCAACCTATTATGTTCACATAGGTTATTAACAGTATGGTATCATGCTGTATCAGATATTCTGACTCTTGACAAGCACAGAAAACAAATGTAGCTGTATTCTATTCCTCTGTGTGCAAAACATTTCTCTCTCATGTCATTGTTGGATGTGCACTGCAGCATGCTCAATCACATTCAAGCATAAACTCCCTGACTCGCTGTCTCTCTCTCTCTCTCTCTCTCTCTCTCACACACACACACACACACACACAGTCCTGCTTCATTATGCACCTATCTTGGTTTGTTTGACCACACTCTCTCATTTGAGAAGATTAATTGTCCGGCTTAGACTGGCTCAGCTTTATTAAACTAAATATTTAAGTGTTTGAGGTGCACGTGGTTGGCTTCAGACCCCATGGTGTTAGTCTATACTCCAGTCGCGTTTGTTTTTCTCAGCCCACGCTTCTGCATGACGACTCCCCAGGCTGTTAGTAGGTGTACCCATACTGTAATCATACATATAGACTAGAGAGACTGGTAAAAAAGCGATACACACTGGGACATCTAAGCCATCACATGTAGACCACATGGCCTCAGGGACGACAACATGTGTCTGAGATTACTGACCCATCAACCAGGCCAAATAAAAAGGGAATGAGAGGACGTCTGCTCACATATGGCTTGTGCTTTTAAGTCTGCATTCTGTTACGTCCCAGCAGTGGAACAGATGAGGGTGTCAGTGCTGCACAGCATCTCCTCCTCTGTACTTTAAGCTTTAAGATGTTGCAATGTTTTAACATTGTAATCAGCATCTCAAGCATTCTTCACAACACATGAGACTAATGCTAAAAACTCTTCAGAGAAATGTGGGTCATGATGTTAAGGTTATTTTTCAAGATGTTAGCAAGCTTTATACAAGATCGCCATGTGATAGAAAGAACATGCAACCACAATCCAACCAATCCCACCCTGACCAGACAAGCACAGAGACATACAAAAACTACTGACAAAGGTATCACACATACAGCCACATATACATCCACACCGCATTAAGATCAACATTGAGAGTCATTCCAGTTTGCTATGGGGTTTAGGTTGTAAACTGTGTGCACATGGATGTTCCTCCAAATTCCAAGTTCCAATGTACTGCTTGCTTGTGTGAGCGCTTATTACAGGGCAGCGTGGTGGATTAGAGGAGTGGAGGTCTGCTCGGTAAGCTCTAGTTGTCTGCCATACAGACTAAACAAAGGGCAAGATAGTTATTGGTGTGTCTGAGGAGGATTATCAATGTCCATCCAAATGTGAACTTCAGTTATATAGACCCAGAATTAGAGGTCCCTTCTCAGATATGCCCCTCCACTGAAATGAACAGACAATCCTTTGATCCATCGTTGCACATGCTATATATACACACACATCAAATATTTTCACAGGTGTTATTTTAGACTGGACACCTACAGGAGCAGATAGGACAGTGTACTGTAGACATGCCTCATAATAGAAAGCCTTGATCAACAAAGGTGACTGCTGAGCATTCATTCAGCCCTTACACCTTCATACATACACTATTGTAGCCCATATGAGCAAAATGCTTAGAGGACTCTCTTAACACACCTGGAAATGATTATTTAATAGTTGATGGCTGGTAATTGTTATAACAATAATGGAAAAAAAAACATGAGAACCTTGGATTTGTCATTATACTCTAAGTCCAAGAAAAACAAGCCTTGTGAGATGGAAAAGGAAAATAACTGGAGGGAATCGACACAGTGCATTCCTCGTTTGGAGAACGTGAGCTAGTATATTTAAAAAGCCCTTCCAGTGCATGTAACACACAGACGACAATAAAGAACGTGTATTACAATGCAGGTGTAACAGCTGACAGAGTACTGTCCTGAGGAATCACCTACTGATGATCAGTTTATAAGACAGTAAATATATTAGTAATATTAGGGTGGAGCCAGCAATTGAAACCTGGACTTTGGGCCACTCAACAACATTCACACATACACGCATGCGCACATACATACACAAACCCGCTGCTCTTCTCTTTTCCCTCTACAGGCATATAGGAGTGCTCAAGAAACACATTTGGAAGTGTATATGAGTAAGGTGGACGATGATGCTGCCTTCAATTTTACTACTGTACATGCATACAAGGTGAGCTTTAAGTCAAAGCCACTGTATTGGTTACATGAAGGTGCAACTCAAAGTGGGAGAACAGAAAGTGTTGCGGTACAAAAATCATTGGCTCCATCTACTGGCTATTACATGTAATGAAAGGTGAAAACTGCATATGGAAGACAGGTATAGTAAAGAGAGAGATAGAAAGAGACATGGTACACACAATGAAGTACAGATCCAGAATAAATGTCAATCACTTTCACCTGAATCATGGATTTTTTTTCTACGTCTACCTCATACCGGGTGAAGAAAGAGGGAGAAACAGTCCAAAACACTCAGAATATCCACATTATTGCTGCACCATTCAAAGGCAACCTGTGACTGCCACCTAGAGGTAAAGGGAGGGAATCCTCATTTAACCATGAATGATTTTCCAGTGAAGCCTTGAAGAAGAATTTATTAAAGGAAAACCATGAGGGCACCTCAGCTGTACAACATCTCAATGCAGTGTTAATGCAATGTGGGCTGTCTGTGTAGAGGGAGAGAAACCAGAGACCTTGAGTGCCCTAAAACAAAAGGCCAAATTGTTCCAATTCCAAAAAGCTTTACTGTACTTTTGATGGCTTTGGCTTTGCCAGAGGTCTTTACTGCAAAACACACAAAATAAGATACTGTCTCAGGCTGTAATCACACAGTGTTCTGTAGCATTACTATGTAATTAATTTTGTGAAGAGTAGTAGTATGCATCATAGCAAGAAATTGTCAGAAGTATCTCTTAAATATCTGAAATCTGGACTTCAACTTGTGTTACCTCTGGCATCACTTCACCAAGAATCAATTTACCAGCGAAGTTACCTGACTGAGCACAGCCGTCAAATGATGCACATCACTGGTTTGGACACAGAAGGGGTCACAGTGACAGAAAGTGAAAAAATGGGCAGGTTGATTTAAGGATTGCACCTTTCACCACCACACTGGTACCAAATTCCCTGAAACCGTCTGGATATTTCTGGTTGTCCCATATCAGTGTTGGAACCGCAAAGCGGGGCCAATCAGAATCAAACACTGGAGACACCTCAGTTGGTGCACGCATACAGTATGTATTCAGATTCTGCACCAACATTATGCAACAATCTGTAACTCCTGTTGCCATTTGAGCCGGGGCCAGCTTGTGCCTGAACAAGGGGGGAGAACAGCACTATTATTTAATGTGACAAGGGGAACAGTCTCGAAAAACAAGACAGCATATGCCGAACAGAGACCCACTTCAAAGATGGTACGGGCAGCGATCCTGTGGTCGTGTAATGACCAAGGAATGTAAAACAGACAGCGAAGACAGATACAACAAAGAAGGGAGAGATGAAAGATAAAGCAGGGTAAATATTTATAGCAGAGTGGATATACATTATTTATACAGCAGCATATGCCATCTCACTGACAAGAGCTCAGACTGTCCCATGTGGTCGTTTCAGTGAGTCACCGTTCTGATCCAGCTAATAGTCCTCCAGATGTCTGCAGAAACAAAAGAGATGCATGACTGAAAGCACAATTAGGAATCCTCCTAATTCTCCATGAAAATGCATTTATGGAAGGGAAGGGAAGGGAAGGGAAGGGAAGGATCCAAAAACCTAAGGGTTTATGGGTATAACGATACGGATGGTAACTGTGACAGTTACTTTTTATGGGTATAAGGAGATTACTCCTGTGTGGAAAGCCTAGCATAACAGAATGGACCAAGGGCAAACTTGTGAGGTGAGCTAAAACAAGCCCTCAATATATGGGCCGAGAAATGAATATGGTAGGACTCTGTAGGACAGAGTCAGAAATAAACTTAGTCAAGAGCAGTTCACAGTTTACAGTATCAAACTAACTGGTACATTTGTTCTTCAGTGTGCTGGATAACTGAAGCCTTCTACATTTGGGCTTGATATCATGCAAAGGGTGCAGCTGGTGCACTCCAATTTCCCTGCATAACAGACATGGCAACAAACATCCTACTGCCGGGAAACAGCTCAGATCAATGTAGGGAAAGTCATTTCCCATCAGAATACAACAATTACAATAAGAAAAGTGAAATTATCCAAATATATTTCAATGTACTCTTACTTACATGTACATTGTGTTACATTTAATTAACTACGTGTAAACTGTGTTTTATTGCTGTTGGTCTCCAAAACTTCCAAATCCTTAAAGTATGCCATAAAAAAACTAGACACAGAGTTAACACAGATGGCTGAAAATGTGACCACGCCTCAGTATAGGCGGAAATAAAGAAAAAAATATTTATTGTTTTACAATGATTTTGTAAGTGCAGCCAGAGTTTCTGTGTTGTTTGTCTTGTATTCAGTGTCGGTGCTCTCAATGTTCTTCAAGCTCCAGCTAATGAAACTTCTGCACTAAACCCCGATGAAACTAAAATCAGTTTGATTTAAAGATTAATAAATCACTAGGATTGGAAATCTGACAATTATACAATAAATCTTTTCTGACGATTTTCTTGCTTTTATTGTCAATTCGTTTTTTGTTCTCATTTTGAAGGAGAACTTGCTGAGGTCTCTTGTGTGACAGTTCAAACGTTATACTGACGACATGATGAAAGCTTCCTCCTCACCTCACTGCGGTGTCTTGAGGCAGTTTCTCTCTGGTGTCTGATCCAGTGTTCAATGTTTTCAAGGCTGGGCTCTGGAGAAAGCTGTTGATGAGATGACCAGAACCTCCAGTTTACCAACATGGAGACACTCTGCTCAGATTGCTCTTCTTCTTATTGTTCTGCTAGTCCATGTCAGGCTTGTGTTCAGCAGGAGGCACCTACCTTTATATGTTTCTTGTGAGTGTTGTGAGTTCTGACAAATTTTGGGCTAGGGAGAAAAAAAAAATCGTAAAAAGTAAATGAGTGGGTAACGACACACGTGACTACTCATTTGTTGACACTAGTGAGCAAAGGTTTTGAGGAGGACGCTGACATACATGACCTGCACTACATACGTTGAACTATGAGGGCCCTGGCTGAACATAGCTACTGAACCATTTGATTGAACTCCATACACAGGACTACATGGTCTTCACTAAAGTTTGTCCTGTCATCTATTGCATGTCCAGCCGCCCTGTTGGGAGGAGCCTCTTCAAATTGCCCCGCCCAAGATTTCTTCCATTTTCTCCTATAGGGTTTTTTCCTTGTCTTCATAGACCAGGTTAGGCTACCTTAGGCAGATTATGTAGGCTTGCTATGTCCTCCTCTCTGTTAAATCCTTTCAATCCTCTTCTACCTGTTACTCTGTTTTCATGTGCTTTTGTTCTGATCATATTCTGTAAACATCTTAATCATCATAATTGATTGGTAATTCATAATTGATTGTGTCATAAATTTGATTGTCTATCAGTCTGACCTAGTTAGGCCTGTAAAGTCCTTTGAGGCTTGTTTGCGATAAAGAACTATAGTAATAAATTTGACTTGACACATGAGTATGCCAGGTACATGGGAAATTTATTGCAAAGGGTGCAGAAGGCATGTGAGCATGTGTTCAAGCTTTTTTTTCATTGGTCTGTACCTGATGGGCAACTATAGTGGGCTCTCACCTGGGAATCTAGAGAGCAGGTTATCAATGAATCAAGGAGGCTTTTACAACTTCAGGCTCAGTGTGCATCGCCTGGTGAGGCTTTACAGTGAAAAATCAATGCAAACACTCGGGCAGCAAAAAGCAATATTAAAACCTTTGCAAAGCCCCTTTTATGTACCTGTAGATTAACCACCAAGAACACACAATACATCTATTTAGGTGAAAATTAGAATTTAAACAAATATGAGGTTTTCGTAGGGAAAACAATCATAAGGTGGCGTGAGTATTGAAAGCATATTATCAATACATGTAGCATAGCAATACTAAAATAGAATCACTGAAGCCAGCATTGAGATCACTGCATGAACTAATTTAGTTCTTCACTAGTTCTTCAGAAGATACAGAAGGAATGAAAAGACAGTAATAATGTTGTTTATGAGGCTAATGGTTG
>CABFOQ010036459.1:23833-50478 GCA_900660455.1 Gephyroberyx darwinii | reverse complement strand
ACAGTGTGATTCTGTTTTATCAGGCTTTCTTTCACACTGAACTGTTGGCAAATTTGCTGCAAGGTTATCAAGTGCAACACACTAAGAAGTCAACTTCCGGGTCACTCAAATCGGACAAATTAAATATCAAAATCAAGTTCGGCTCATGCCCCTTTTTTCATTTCCTATTTTTGCGGCTATAACAGCTGCCACTCTTCTGGGAAGGCTTTCCACAAGCTTTTGGAGTGTGTCTGAGGGAATTTGTGCCCATTCAGCCAAAAGAGCATTAGTGAGGTCAGGCAGTGATGTTGGATGAGAAGGCCTGGCTCGCAATCGGCGTTCTAATTCCTCCCAAAGGTGTTCATTGGTGTTGAGGTCAGGGCTCTGTGCAGGTCAATCGAGTTCCTCCACATCAAACTCGTCTAACCATGTCTTTATGGACCTCGCTTTGTGTACTGGGGCACAGTCATGGAGTTGGAAGCACCCAATTGGCTAAAATGTCTTCGTATCCTGTAGCATTAAGATTACCCTTCACTGGAACTAAGGGGCCAAGTCCAAACCCTGAAAAACAGCCCCAGACCATTATCCCTCCTCCACCAAACTTCACAGTAGGCGCTATGCATTCTGGTAGGTAGCGTTCTCCTGGCATCCGCCCTAACCCAGATTCGTCCATCAGACTGCCAAATAGTGAATCGTGATTCATCACTCCAAAGAACCCGTTTCCACTGCTCCAGAGTCCAGTTGCGGCGTGCTTTACACCACTCCAGCCGACGTTTGGCATTGCGCATGGTGATGTGAGGCTTGCGTGCAGCTGCTCAGCCATGGAAACCCATTTCATGAAGCTCCTGACGCAGTTCTTGTGCTGATGTTGCTTCCAGAGGCAGTTTGGATCTCTGTAGTGAGTGCTGCAACAGATGATTGGCGATTTTTACACACGACGCACTTCAGCACTCGTTGGCTGGCTCTGTGAGATTGCGTGGTCTACCACTTTGTGGCTAAGCTGTTGTTGCTCCTAGGCGCTTCCACTTCACAAAAATAGCACTTACAGTTGACCGGGGCACATCTAGTAGGGCAGAAATTTCACAAACTGACTTGTGGGAGTAGATTTTATGCACCTGTTAGCAATGGGTGTGGTTGAAACACCTGAACTCAATAATTAGTAGGGGTGTCCACTGACTTTTGGCCATATAGTGTAAGTGGGCAAGCTCAGAATGGTGAACTATGATAGTAAACCCTGACATGTTCCCTTTTCCAGCTACTTAAGTAAATTAAGTTGACCAGAAAAAAACATTCATAACATGGTACGTTTGATTTGTATGTTTGAAATATATATTTTTTCTATCTCAATCTTGAGAAACAGAACCATGGATAGGACACAACACAAGTGTCCACTGTGTTTTCAAGGAGAGGAAAAGTATGTCTCCAAATGTTTGTCCCTCATGTCTGTCTGATTTCAGGGAGAAGCCATGGAACAGGCCATCATCACTCAAGCTCCTCAGCTGGAGAAGCTGATTGCCGCTACGGCCCATGAGAAAATGCCCTGGTATCATGGGAAAATTTCACGCCAAGAGGGCGAGAGGCGGCTTTACTGCGGAGTACAACCAGACGGCAAGTTCCTGTGAGTCATTCAGGGTTGTTGTTGTCGCATTTGTTCCTTTTGTGAAAAATGTATTCCATGTTTTCAACTTTTTTTGCGACAACAACCTACAACTTATATAAAAATGGACAAACGATTTCAACTTGATTTATACATTTTATACCTTTTCCTCAGAATTGATCTAAGCTCTTCATAAAGTTTTGATGGAACTTTTTTTTTTCATTTCTCAGCGTGAGAGACAGAGAGGAGACTGGTACTTTTGCCCTCTCTATAATGTACGGGAAAACAGTGTACCACTATCAGGTCATCCGTGACAAATCAGGGAAATACTCCATGCCAGAGGGTACAAAGTTTGACGCTGTATGGCAGGTAGGCGCCCCAGCATGCTGCTCTGTTGGACTATTTGCAGTATAGACACACTGTAGGTGCAGCTACACCACTGACCTCTGCTATTCAGGGCAACTTCTTTGTGGGTGTTTTTAATGGGTCACTGCTCTTAATGAATTGAAGTAGTCACATTTAAGAGTTAAGAGGGAGCGCCCATCTCTGAATCAACATTTAATACTTAGTGGGGGATGGGGGGCTGCAGGGTAAAATGAGTCACTTCTTAAATTTCGTGCTACTGTGGCAAAATACATTTATATTTATTTCAAACAATAATTGCTCTGTATACTTATGGTTCATGGGCATTTAAGGAAATTAAAACTATTAAAAACTTACCTCAGGGCAAGTTGAACCTTAAGGGGGTAAAATGTTAATCAACTTAAAACCTTTATTTTTGTCCTTTTCAGGGACGGTCTGTCTTTCCATTCTGTCTCTTCTGAAAAAGGCTAAATTTTTTCACATTCATACAACATAACTGATGTTTACTACAATTTCTCTTATTTTTAACTTGCCTCAACACAACTGTCAACACGTGTGTGTGTGTGTGTGTGTGTGTGTGTGTGTGTGTGTGTGTGTGTCTGTCTGTCTGTCTGTCTGTCTGTCTGTCTGTCTGTCTGTCTGTCTGTCATAACATAACTTCGTACTTCGTACTTGTTTTTCTCAATATATCTCTTTATGTCATCCATGTGTCATTCTGTCTTCTACTCCCTAACCTCTGATCGAATCCACTTTCCTTCTGACTCTTGTTGGCTGCTCTGTTAGATCCCCCAAGGAGGCTGAACTGCTGTTTGTTTTGCATTTGTAGTACATCTTAATAGACAGTAAATGAGATTAGATTGGATTAGATGAGATTGGGGTAAACTGAGCCATTGGCTCAATTTGCCCCAGAGCTTGTGGCAAATTTTACCCCACAACCACCATTTTGACAAAACTGTTTCACACAGAAACTCAGGCCCACAGCTGTGCTGAGTGTATGACCTCATATTGTATCTTAGAAAACCTTAAACAAATATATTATAAAGCCTCATATATATCTACTTCCATTTAGATACAAGAATCATGATTTAACCATCATGAAATCACCTGACGTAGCAAAAATCACATTTTTACTACTTTCTCCATATGCTCTCTTCCATCACATTTGGGAGAAATGGATTACTCTTCCTAAAGCTGTGACCACATGATTAATTTTGTGTATGTTTGCCCAGATACCAGGGGTGACTCATCTTACCCACAGGCTCAACTTACCCCGTTCTCCCTTACTGATCCCTTACTGATCAGACATACATACAATGAAATAAAAATGAACTGATCATGCAATAGTCTTTCAAGTTTCATGTAACAGATATTGATACAAGCTCTCCTTTTACCCAATCTCTCTCTCTCTCTCTCGTTGTCTTTTTCTTGTTACACCAGCTGGTTGAGTACCTCAAGATGAAACCCGGCGGCCTGGTGACTATTCTCAGGGAAGCGTGTGTTCATGGAAAAGCTACCACACGTACTGAAAATCATATAATTTCATTTTCTCACATAACATTATCGATTGTTGTCTGTGTGTAACGTGGGCCTACTTAGTGCATTCAAATTAACGTGAGTCAGGACATTTTGCAATTGAATTGGTTGATATAATCCATCTGTCTCATGTTTTCAGAGACACCTGTTGTTCCATCAGGGGTAAGTACTGACAACATCTTTTATCCAATTCAAGGTATTTTTCATTTACTGAGTTTAATTTAAATGTGATTCTTTCAGAGGCGGCCCCGTACAAATGGATACACACCGCCCCCTGGAGGTCAGTTGCCAGACATACAACCATTCATACCCCTGCAACCCTTTCACAATTCCACCAGGGTCGTTTCATAATGGCACCAAAACAAAACACACAGAATTAGTTTCTCTGTTGTCTTCCATGCTCTGGCTGCAAAATAAGTCAACTTATGACACAGTAATAAATATGGTCAATTTTTTTCAAGCTTTTGGACACACAATGCTGATTTTGCTTGGCCTCTAAAGATGACCTTGACCTTGACCTTTCAGCTCAGGCAGGGGCCTCGAGGCCTGTCAACCCTGTGCCTTCGGATCCCAAGGCTCTGCCCCTGGACTCCAGTGCGGTAAATCCTTATCATAACCCAAATGATCTGAAGAAGTTTAACATCCAGAGGGATCGGCTGCTGATTGACGAGGTGGAGCTTGGCTCTGGGAATTTTGGCTGCGTCAAGAAGGGAGTCCTCAGAACTGATGAGTGAGGGCTGGGTCTTTTTATTTTGGTTTGTTGTGACACTCAGAAATAACACAACATGTGTGTGTACTTGGACATTAATTTATATTTCTATGTATGTGAGGGCCCATGCCTATATGTTATTTTGACTTAGTAACTTTGTGGAGCTGGTGGACCCCCAAAAATGAATGGATATCTCTAGTCTGAATTACATTACAAATTGTATACTGTATTTGTTTTCTCTCAGTGGCCAGATAGACGTGGCCATCAAAGTGCTGAAGAGTGATAATGAGAAGCTGGTGAAGGCGGAGATGATGAGAGAGGCGGAGATCATGCACCAACTGAGAAACCCATACATCGTACTCATGCTGGGCCTGTGCAATGCTGAACATCTGATGCTGGTCATGGAGATGGCCTCTGCCGGACCGCTCAACAAATTCCTCTCTTCTCATAAGTGCGTTAGTTGTTTTGGCTTACATTGGGGAAATGTTTCAGAGAAAACTTGTACCTCTTGACTGTCAAAATTCTACACTGGCCTCTAAATGTGTTATATATAGACAGCCAATGGATGAGGGATTAATGAAGCCCTGGTGGATGTGATGACACTATAGAGAGTTTTAATGACAATAGAGTAAAACTATACTATAGAGCAAAACTATTAGTAGTTTTACTCTATAGTTAAATGAAATTAATCTCATTCCATAAATCTTCATGCTAGCCCCTGGCTGAGGAGTCATACCATACTGCAAGCACATGCAGTACATTTTTAGTATGGGTGGCCATAGGCCTATTGGGATTGGCACTAGCTGTTATATATATCATGTTGGCAATGCTTAGAGCTGACACAGATACACAGATACAGAAACACACATGCTCAGTTGCTCCTACTGGCACACTGGCACGTTCTCTCTCTCTCTCACTCCTCCTCCTGCCATCCACACTTTGGAACAACCTGCCCGAAGAAATATGATAAGCAAACTCTGTATCTTCTTTTAAGACACAGCATTTATATAAAATATATATATATACACTGTATATTTGCATTTAAGATGTATATGTATTATTAATAGTTATATTAATTATTAGTCAATTAATTAACTAAGTCCATTTGTTTATTATTCATATTATGTAGTATTGTTATCATTGTTATTATCATGGTTATTGTCCCCATAGGGATACTGTGTCCATGGAGAACATTGTCAACCTCATGTACCAGGTGTCGATGGGAATGAAATATCTGGAGGGGAATAACTTTGTTCATAGAGACCTGGCAGCTCGCAACGTCCTTCTGGTCAACCAAAATTCCGCCAAAATCAGTGATTTTGGGCTATCCAAGGCCCTGGGAGCTGATGACAACTACTACAAGGTACACATGTCATCACTTTTTATAAAGTTGTTGCACCATTCTTGCAGTTTTGCTTCAGTCCCAAAGTGCAAACAAAGTGTTTGTTTGCAATACAAGGACGGGGATACAGTGGCTATCAGTGTTGGAGCCAGACCAGCATTAAACTATAATTATTATCTAAAATGGAGGCTTTATCTTAAATCTTTATCTTTTTTCTGGGGGTGGTTGACCTTGCATGGCACAGTGGACTATATAGTTTTGCCCCAAAGATGCCAGCCACTCTGTGCAGACTAAAGCAAACACACAAATTTTAATTTACCCACATCTGGAAGGAATAAGTACCAAGGGGTAATTTTGGCAGATACATTCCTAAGTACCAGAGGGTACCAGGAATCCTCCTGACACTGGAATATACAATTAGAATAAAGACTGTAGAATTCATCAAAACACTGTAGACCTAGTTTTGTTACAGTACCATTTGAGCCTGAATTATTCCCTCTTGCACCTCCACTTATGGTTGCCCTGATTACCAATAATCAAGTTGGCTGCCTTTGATTATCTGACTTTCTGTTGTCAAACCTTTTGTCTCTTATAGGCTCGTACTGCAGGGAAATGGCCACTGAAATGGTACGCTCCAGAATGTATAAACTTCCACAAGTTCTCCAGTAAAAGTGATGTTTGGAGTTTTGGTATCACAATGTGGGAGGCCTTTTCCTTCGGAGGAAAACCATACAAGGTACTGTGTGTTTCAGCTGAACAGAATCAATAGCATAGACATATTAGCTTGATCACAGCATTCACATTTCCTCTGTCATATGGAACAAGCAACAGTTGTTTTCTGCCCCGACTCCAACCAGAAAATGAAAGGTCCAGAGGTGAACCGCTTCATTGAAAACGGGAACCGCATGGACTGTCCAGCAGGATGTCCAGATGAAATGTATACGCTGATGAAGGAATGCTGGACATACAAGTGAGAACTGTATTTTCTCTATTAGGTCATGTGTCAATGTGTTAAAGTGAGTCAGAAGGTAACAAGCACTTTCAGCCTTGCACGGCGCTGCATTTCACTGTACGTTCAAGATCTTGTGATTAACAACAACATTTAAAATGGCTGCTTTGGGCCTTCCTGTCTCTCCAGGCATGAGGACCGTCCAGACTTTGAGAAGGTTGAGCGGTCCATGAGTTCTTACTATAACTCCATAACCAGCGAGGCCAAGCCTGAGGGAAAGGCAGACGCAGCTGAGCCTATCAAGTAGAAAGAAACAAGGCACATTCTGTCCCAGTGCTGCATAATGCATCCTTTCATATTCCCATTAACAACCAAAACAAAGAGCTTCTTATGAACTGTGCACACGGAGCAGCTTCAGCTACAGTACCGTTACAGCTAAACAGCCCTTACTGACATTAAATGTGCATTTGTAATTTGGACTTCAATGTGTCAGTCATGCAAAGGATGACTGACACACTGAAGTCACCCTTGTCTGTCTTGGTTTGAATGTTAAGTGGAGAAACTGTATACAGCTATACAATGATGAATGAAATGTATAATTGAATTCATATTCTGACATTTTGGAGTAAAATGGGAGGTCTATGTGCATTTGAATGAAGTTGTATTTCAGCTAGAACTATAGGCAGTTTTGTTTTAGAGAAATAACCTGATGGAACCTGACTCTGGTAAATGTAAAAGTTGTTAATGATAATAAATACACTGTAGGTGGTCAGGTTGTGCTTTTCTTGATTGCTTCCACGCTTTGACCAATTTTAAATAGAAAGTTTGTCATGTTTATGAACTGATCACACACTTGGCATGATGAGCCGTTTTGGTCAAAATAACAATCAACTGCAGGTTGTAACTGGAGGTCTTAAATGTATACTGCATGGGATATTTGCTTTGAGATGCAGTGGAGTAAAAGTATAAAGTTCCCTAAACAGTAAAGTAAACTACAACCTCTAGAAGTCTGCTTCCCATAACCTTCACCCGACTTCATATATGATTGTCAGATTCTCTATATATGGAGTCAAAACAATGTCAAAGCATCACCTTCATCTCACAAACAGCATATTTTCAATGGTAGAGTAATGGGCCTTCATTTTCCAACCTTTAGATTTAGTGAGATACATTTTGTCAGTTATAAAACAGAATAGTAATAGTCGTGGCTGGTTCTGGTCTGCTTCTGAATTCCTGCTATGTAAGGTGTGATTGACTGCAGATCATGAAACACAAACCAAAAAAACATAAGTTGCACTGAACGACAAAATTCCAGCCACTCTGAGAGCTAAACAGGTTGTGTGGTGTTAAGACAGACCATGATCTAATGGAAGTCCACAAATTAGAATAATGTGCAGAGAATCTAATGGTAGATTTTATGCAGCCTTACTTGTAATATCCTCCCAAAATGGGAGACTTAAATGAACACACTAGCAGAACTCTCTGTATTTTAGAGAGGATTATAGGCGTTTATTAATGTATTTTGACCAGAAAGCACTGTATAACTGGTTTGAAAAGTGGTGCAATACATAATAATAATAACAACAACAACAACAACAACAACAACAACAACAACAATAATAATAATAATAATAATACACAATAATAACAACAATAATAATTCCAGTAGTTTAAAGAGGTATGTGTTGAAACAGGTTGTGTAAAAACGTATTGAATAGTATAGTGTACTAAAATACATTAAACCGTTTAGTAGGCTAATGTTCATATATTTCCCTTGATAAGGCCTTGTGGGTTACCATGGATGTGCTCTTAAATAAAGCCGGAGGTAAGCCGGACTGCCTCTAGTACAGTGACGTTATCATCATAGGAAGTACTTCTTAGCTGCGTCAAGCCAGGCGGAGATAGAAAGAAGAGCACCGGAGGTTTTGTGATCTGCCTTCAAAATAAAAGCGTAAAACATCGTCACTTAATAAGAACATACTGGAGTGTAGAGACGAACAAAAGTCCCATCAACATATGTTGCGAAACTTTTTTGGGGAAAAGTATTTTTATTTCACTACTTTTTCCTTACACATATTCTTTATTTTCACTTTGGTACGTAATTAAGCATTAACGTTACAATATAGTCGTCAAATGAGGGTATAATTTTGAAGGATTTTACCGGAAGTAATTTTTTATTTGCGTCTGGCTTGAAACTGGTATACTTTTCGTTTGCCAGGGAGGAGTCAGACATTAGTTTGCCTGAATAAAGTGACAAGTTTATTCAAGGTTTAGAAATATTACACTAGGCATTACACTATGTACTCATAATGTAGTCCGTGCATGTTTTAGGCCTACAGCTACTGAACAGTAAGTCGATAATATTTGATAAAAGATCGAAGGAAACATTGACGGAACAGGAAGGCGGAACAAGTAAGTTCGAGAAAGTGGCTTTCAACTGGGCAATTCCATCTCCATCTGATCCTCTGTCGGTATTTATTCTCGTTTTAAACGAATTCGTTAAGCATGTCGTGTTTATTAAGCAGGAATAACGTGTATTTTGCTTGCCTCGTGTGGGTTTGTTACCTGTTTCTAGGAAGCAACAAGTCCGATCGATCTCCGTAGTCACGTCACGAATAAACTTAGTACAGTCGTCATGTGCCCTGGCGTTTAATCTCTAGCTTTCATTTTGGGGAATGTTGCAAAAACGATAGAAATTCACAGTATTACTAAGATGATATACAGCTATTGAGACGTAGGCCCACACCAGTAGTCTGTTGTATTGATTACTGACCACGTTTTGACTTCGTTTTATTGTCATTCCACAAATTCTTGGTCTCACGGCGGCATGCGTGCCTTAAATAGGAAATGAGTCATGTTCACTCTGCAATATCCTATCTTTGTTAATGCATTGCGTTTCTCTATCAGTATTGCTGTTGTCACTGACTCAATCTTAGCCAGTAAGCCTTTCAGTATACCTGACATTAGGCCAAAGGTGAAGTCAGGGTGTAGCTTGAATTGATTTTGTTAATCATTTGGCCTACTCATACAACCAGTGCTGTAGTATTTGATAAACTGCCGGTAAACCATGTCCTCCAGTCATCATCATAAGACAAACCACCACCATTATAAACATTTACAGAAAAACAAGAATTTATGCGATTTTCTTAAAAGACTCCGCCTTCATGTAACATGTTTGATACAATTTAGCAAGATATTCACTATGGATTTACATCATGAAGCTTTTTGTCAGCCTAAAAGCTGGATAAACTGTTCTCTAAATAAAAGGCGGGTAAACATCCCTGCATGCACGGCAAGACTTGAGACACAGTTTGTACTCTGTTATGAAATTTCTGAGTCAACACCATGCAGTAATTGTTTGAAAGCTTGCTAGATTATAATATTTTGGTAAACCTTCAAAAAAACCAACTGGTAACCAAAGGTCAGGCTTAATAGAAACTAGGTATTTGAATGGTAATGTACAATGCATGTTTATTAACCAAATTCACCCTCTGTCTTTCTCTCTCTCCCCCTTTTATCATAACCACAGGGCCACAAACCTAGTCAAGACAAATACCAAAAGACAATCCATAACAAAAGCTCTAGTCTGGTTGTTTACTCAACCTTTTCACTGTTTCCATTTCACCAGTAAATAATTCACCAGAAGCATTCAAACAAACTGCCGCCACCACATGCAAGCATGTCCATGGCCCTGAAACAAGTCTTCAACAAAGACAGGACATTTCGACCCAAGCGCAAGTTTGAGCCCGGGACGCAGCGCTTTGAGCTGCACAAGAAGGCCCAGGCGTC
This sequence comes from Gephyroberyx darwinii, assembly GCA_900660455.1. Classification (NCBI taxonomy): domain Eukaryota; kingdom Metazoa; phylum Chordata; class Actinopteri; order Trachichthyiformes; family Trachichthyidae; genus Gephyroberyx; species Gephyroberyx darwinii. The sequence goes on along the minus strand of CABFOQ010036459.1, from coordinate 40,217 downwards.
TCTGAATGCAGGGCTGGACCTGAAGCAGGCAGTGCAGTTGCCCCACGGGGAGGACCTCAATGACTGGGTGGCTGTCCACGTGGTGGACTTCTTCAACCGCATCAACCTCATCTATGGCACCATCAGCGACTCCTGCACCGACCAGACATGTCCTGTCATGTCCGGAGGGCCCAAGTACGAATACCGCTGGCAGGATGAGCACAAGTACAAGAAGCCCACGGCCCTGTCTGCCCCCAAGTACATGAGCTTGCTAATGGATTGGATTGAGGTACAGATCAACAATGAGCACATCTTCCCCACTAACATCGGTAAGTGTTGAGATTAGTGTAGATTAGTGTAGAGTGTTAGTGTAGAGATGGCGGTGTTAGGACCTTAGACCAGGATCCAGAAATAGGTCAAAGGGCTTATTTTTTTGTGGGTCTTAAGAAAGGGTATTTCTACCAGTAGAGCAATATGTTTTTATGTGCCGAGGTTCCGGGGGAAAGAAGCTTTGTTTCTTATCTGGGTCCCAGGCTGACTTTAAAGGATGTTGGAGTGGTTGGTTAAAATCCGGACAGGAAGTTGTTCAACTTGGGTACAAACCAGTCTGTTCAAAGACTCAACGAGTCCTCTCACTAAAGACCACAAGTAGTACCACTAAAGACCAAAAGAAAAGAAAAATGGCCATGATGTAATGGGTACAAGGGAATATTTCAAGGAGGAACGGTTAAACATGGTATGGGGAATTCTGCAGAGTCAAGGTAACATCTGTAATATGGAGACACTTTCTGAAATTGGAGCAACAATCGAGGTTGAATCTGCAAGGCCACATGTGTTGGGTGGACTTTATGGAGTTGTACATTGTGAACAGTGTGCACTATCAGTTTATCTTCTGTTAGTATGACATTCTCAGTTTTCTGCTATTTGTGGCCCAGCGCCGTGCATTACTTGGCATCTGGCTAACAACAGAAACATCCCAGCAATGGATTTGTAAATGGGTCAAACAATATACAGTATGCTATGAATAGGCATGACCTTAGCTCCTGTCCTCTGGAACAGATTCCTGAAATATTATTAAATTACCGAAAGCCAAATGCTTAACTAAATGAATCTCTTGGCTGGAGCAAAGGCTTATCCGTCAAAGTGGTGATGGTTTTGACATCTCACATAAAGCGATACTGGCTGGGTCCTCCATCTTCTCATTCATTCAGTCATTCTTGTACAAACGTCCTTTCTGTGTTCATACGTGAATGAAAGTGCAAAAGGGTCATCGTGGACTGAAGGTGGTGTTTTTCTGTCTCCTCCTGTGTGATCCCAAGGTACTCCATTTCCTAAGACCTTCATGCAGGTGGCTAAGAAGATTTTGTCTCGTCTGTTCCGCGTGTTCGTCCACGTCTACATCCACCACTTCGATCGCGTAAGCCAGATGGGGGCCGAGGCTCACGTCAACACCTGCTACAAGCATTTCTATAACTTTGTCACTGAGTTCAACCTCACCGACCACAAAGAGCTGGAACCTCTGGTGAGTCCTCTAACGGTGCCTATAAACTTGAGCTGAAAACATAAACGCTGAATTTGATACGACATAAAAGTATTTAATGCTACACTACGAGGTTTTGGAAATAAATAAATTATACAATCTTAAATTATTATTCTATGTAATCATAAATCACTCGAGATTAGAGTGTCAGGTAAATGCTAGAAATATGTAAAGCTACTTATTGCAGCCATAACTTACATTATTCTGTTGAATGCAGGTGTGTGTGCAGGTATTTCCTTCACTGCTAATTCTAGTGCACAGTGTCATTTCTAACGTTGCGTGGTTTGTGCCTCGTACAGAAAGAGATGACCTCTCGGATGTGCCACTGAGGGAGCACCACTGACCAGCTGACACATTCCCCTACTGATGGCCACATCCGTCCATCCAGAAGAATGCAGCAGAGAACAAAAAAAAATTGAAAAGAGTCTTTATTTTTATATTTAAGTACTGTAATCAATTTTAGCCACGTACGTTTTAACTAGGAACTTTGTCTTATACGGCGTTCTATTCCTTCTAAAAAGTTTTTAAGCCTTTTATCAGAGCACAGTATTAAGAGGTATATGTTTGTGTTGGTGTTTTTGTTTTCTTTTTTATTTGAACCTCAGTCATTCCACAATTTTTTGTTTCTCTTTCTGTCTAAAATAGTCTAAAGCTAGTATAATTTGTAACTGCAAATATATAAGATCCAGTATGTGGTTGCATTAAAATTACTCTCTACTTTGTTATTCTAACTTGAGCGGTGTGACCAGATTTACATTTACCTCCTTCCCTTCCTGAAATTAATAGTACTGGGCTATCGCTTAACATGGCTTGCTCTCTCCTTTTCCATTTGGAACAGGCAAAACTATAACCCAAAACAAGTCAATTTTCAATATGATAAATCATTGTACAGTAAAAAGAAAAGTGCCCAGAATCAGTCAATGTCATTGGCCTAAAAACCCCTATACACATGGGGGAAAGTGAAAGTGAAAGAAAATAAAGGAAATTTATAAGATTTATAAGGTCAGTTGTTTTAAGAATATCCAACTGGCCTATTGGCTAAGATTGTATAAATGTGTATAATTTCTTAATATTTTCTCTTAGAGGATTTTACTTATGAAATGTATAGAAAAGGTGTATTCATTTGAAAACACACAAAATGGCAAAAATAACCTGTCAGTGATTGTAGCGTCATCAAGTAAATAATATATTAATGGTTTCATCATAATTGTCTCAAAAGCATTTTTCCCTGAAAAGCTAGAAAGTACACTATATTTCAACAGCTGCTATTGTAAACTGTGGGCCACGTGCCATCAGGGAACTTCCCAGGTGTCAAACTTAAGCCCTTTGCTGAAGATATAGTAGCAGCTGAAGGTCACAAGAGACTCGAGCCTCACATTACAAATCCCTAGTGGCAACACATAGACAAGGTTCAAAACTATCCACCAGGTGGCACCAGGCACTATAACCTGCCTGGCCAGACTACTGCAACAGTTAATGTTGAGGCACTTATGAAATCCAGCCAATGTCCTAGTTCTACTCCTGAACAGAGGAAGTGCAGCTTCTCTAGACCTGATTTAGGTTAATGATTCCACTAAGCTGCTTATGTAAGAAACAGACTGGACTGTTCTGTGATGAATACACAGAGAGGTTTTGTTTTGAATGTGTTCAGCCTTGCGCGATTGATTCAATTTAGCATTGAGAGCAACATTGTTGGTCAGATTTAAAGGCAGGGGTCAGTCGTAATGGTTTGGATTATGTGCATAATGAACAGAAATCGTTTAGACTGCACCTCTTAGATAAAATATTTTCTGAAAGTAATTTTTTTCTATTCCATATGAGACAGAAAAAATAGCAAACACGTTTCAAAATCACTGGCAACTTCTGTTAAAATGATGTTACTAACTGCAGTTATAACAGCCATTTAAATGACCTCACTGCCTTGTTGCAACATGATCTTCTTATGAGTGGATTGTCCCTCCCCTTTCCTTGTAAGTCAATACAGGAGAGTCACTTCCTCTAAAAACTCCGCTCTCTACCCTTGCGGCTTGCTACGTGTGAGACGGGCAGTGCATGGCTTTGCTCATCCCTCCCTGTTCTTCTTTTGTGGAATGTACCAGACTGGCCCAGAGGGCTCTGGCATTAGGGAGGATGTGAAGTGAAGTGCACAAACAAGACCAAGGGGGAAGGATTTCAGGCTGCACCAATCAGACTGAAGCTCTGTTGGGGTTTATACAGCAATGCATGTCTGCTGTTTTGACTGCACAATGTGATTATTTACAGAGAATGGGTCTGTGTGATGATGTGACTCAGCAAGTGTTGGTATGAGTACACACCCTAACGGTTTCATGTCTTGCTAGTCAGTTGCCTCATGCATTATCACAATCCCACAACAACACAATCTAAATGTAACACAGTCTAATTCCCTCTCTGTAACAGGATATTTTTAAATCACCTATTGTTAGATTTACATTAAAAAATAATAGAGCCATACCTATCTGAACCTGTTGGCTACAATCCTCAACAAGTAGCAAATTCCTTTTATGATTTGATCATCTTATTTCAAGTGTCCCTCTGTCCTGTAATTTTGACTGTATTCTGTAGAAGGGATAGTTACACAACAGCACAGGACAGACTACATAGTAATTAATACAGTTAGTTGAAAGGAAAATTCCATGTGAAAAAATGTCCATTGACATAACATTTCAATATTACCCAACTTCAAAGGATCCATAATAATTATTGTCATTCCATTTCATCCAATGTTGTCTTTTTCCTGAAATACCCAGAACTCATAACACACCCAGCAGCATGTGACCCAGAGTCTCTTCTAGGAAGTCTGTTCTAGGAAGGATTCTCAGGAATAGACAAGGATGTACAATCTGCACTGTGACCTTACTACTTGAGAAAAGTATGCGACTTAATGTAACAGTATGAGACTGCTAGGCTGCTCCAAGCATGCGTGTCTGCTGACACAACTACTAAACATGCCAGGCATATGGTCGTGCAAAGCATGAACATATACATTCATACATACTTGTGTACAGATGCAAACAGAATATAGTACTGTACTGTATATGTAGTACACACATGTTGCTACTCCTCTTGGGATTCCAGATGCACCGGAGGTCTTTTCAACATTTTAATCAAAATGACTTGTTCGGTCTATCCGACATTTTTGTCTTTCTTTGTCATTGTGAGATTGCTGTAAATGTTGTGACTAGCCTGTAAGAACAGAGGAGAGTTCAACGAACTGGGGTGTGGTTTTTTCACAGAAAGTGTTGAATGAAGTTGGATTGAACATGTTTCATGCTGCACAGCCATACCTGATACATGTAAACCATCTGTTATTTGTGTTATTTATTACATATACAGTAAATACCAATCATCTAAATCTAAAAGTATACATCCTCAAAATATTTCGCAACGACAACTGAGACACACCTCCAGTAATTCCACCAATCCGATCTCAGATAGGGGTAATCTGTCCGAGTAAATTGTTCCCGATTGAGACCTATTTGCATCCACTGAGGAATGGGGTCACTTCTTGAATGCATTTATGATGCCTGACCCTCTTCCTTTTGCCCTGTAGTTACACTGACCCACCCCCAACGTCAACGTGTGTGCTTGTTTTCCTGCTAAACCCGCGATTGCACCATGTGCTTTTGGATACGGAGAGACAGCCCACATCTTGCGTAATGTTTGCTGCAGTAGGACCTACGTTTAAGAAGGTGAAAGGAGAGGGATAGAGCCTCCAGTCACAAGACATTCTCCTCTTGAAAACAAACCTTACAAGGATTCAACTAAGACACCCTTTATAAACAGTACATTAATAATATACAGAACTGGTCTGCAGGGTAAGGATTATATAAAGTAAATCAATATATAACATCAACATATTTTGAGAGACCACACACTTTGTTTGAGGAGAAAAAACATTTGGCATAATCTACTATATATGTTGTCATATACAGTACTTCACTTTACTTTTTGGTATTTCAGTGTAATGCAGCAGGAGATGTAGCGATAGGGTGAACACATATTGATATTTTCTATAGTTAATATCTATACTTAATTAAGGATATCCATGAATGTAAAAATGTATTAATTTGTTTCATCCCTCTTTCATGCTCCTGTCAAAATGCCCCCGTGCATTTTGCCTTTAATGTATGAAAATATAAAAATTTCATATTTTTTATCCTATGTGGTAATATTGATATGGAATCTCACAATTAGCAGATAGGTTGAGAACACATTTCTTCATTATTCTGGGACTTCATTATCACAGCTCTGAGAGACAGAATCCTCACCCTCTGAATAACCTCCTCAGGCTCTAAAACGTGCTGCAGATGCCTTGTCATGATTCACGAGAGCATAGCTGGAGGTTCAGACACTCCCACACACTGCTTCTGTATCAATTGTTTGGATGAATATACTTAGAATCCAAATAACTACTGTATGTTGTAGAAAAAAATATTCTAACAACTGTGAGCGTTCAGAAATCTATGAGGCAAGTCTACCTGTCCTAAACTAAATTCTAAATGTGCCAAAATCACTTACTTTCAGATATAACAATGCTCATTTGATCCCAAGAAGGGATCTTCCATCTATCAGGTTGCACATGAGTAATATCTGGTTTGTAAAGTTCCACTTGTGTGTGCGTGTGTGTTTGTGTGTGTGTCATATTGCACAGCACAAGCAGCTGAAGCCATTTGTCACTACCCCAGTCCGTGAGAAGTCGCATGTGATGGCTCAAACAAGGATTCTTTGAACATCCATCTGGCCAATGCCTTTCAGCATGGGGTGTGAGAATAATGTTTAAGGCAGTGTGTGTGCATTTGTGTGCACTCCCAGGTTTAATAACTCATATAGCTGCAAGGTAGTTCTATTATGTACAGGCTATTATTTATATTGTGGCCGGGCAGTCCATTGATAGACCAACAATGAATTTTACCCACCCACAGTTCAAACTGGTGAGTCTGGTCTGTCAGCATGTTGTGCCATCACACCTCTCTCCACCTCCATTTGGATATCCTCACCTCTCTTCCATCAAAACACGGTGCTCAGTCACAATACATCTTAGAAGCACCCGTGACTATTGTTGGTGTCCACATGCACATAAATGCTTTCATTCCTCCATAACTCGCATTGCGGGTCTCGAAAGAAAACAAAGCTTAATGGACTAGTACCATTTCGCGTGTACACTCAGCCGTGTTTCTTGGGTCTTTGCTGAAATTTTGTTAACATTTTAATTCGAAAGAGTATTTATCCCATTGAAATGACACAGTTCAAGTTACTATATTTTTTGTCTTTGCCACACAACGCGGAGCAGGTTTTTATAATTCATCCCTGGAAAGTGATAGCGTAGGGTCTATGAAACAATATGGTACTAGGCCACTTCGTCCCATTCTAGAACACACGTCATCCGTCCCGTCTGCTGCTGTAGTTAGTAGGGGGGAGGGGGAGCTGTAGGGGAGGAGACTAGAGGGAGATTATAAAGCACCGTCGCAGTCTATTCTTCACCACCTTCCACGCACTCGCTGTCAGGCGTTTCCCCCTCGGCCACCATCTGCGGCTTATGAAGCAGTAGGTCAAACAACGACGCTAACACTGGAGCTGTAAAATTCAAAACGGGGTAAGTTCAAAGAGCTCCCTACGCCAGTTACCGTTTTTATTTTGCATATTGCTTTAGGCGAATTTAACCGGTTTTGTTGCATACCACATGAACCTAGTGGTAACGTTAGTTGTATGATGTTACAACTGTCATAACCGTTAACTCGCAAGCAGTAACGGTAACGTTACTCCAGTTAACGTTAGCTAACTTAGCTTCCCCGTGGCAGTGTTGTAGCAGCTGCTGCCTCAACTCAGACTCTTAGCTAACTGTATCTTAGCTTACCAACACATCTCTGGTGTAGGTACGGTAACTTTGGAATGGCTTTCACCACGTTTTGTCCTCTTCGGATGGCTTATTTATAACGGGCTAATCGACCGACCCAAACGTTCTGGTTAGCTATCTGTGCTGTTGCTGCACGGCAGTTGTTTTCGGTGTATATCTACGAACATGTGACGAACCGAAATCTGCCTTAATTAGTCACGGTGTAGTGTTAATGTATGGTTCATTTAATGTGTAAAGACCGAAATGTATTGTAAGCTGACAAATGTATTTTATTTTTTCATATGTACAAAGAATTGCTGTGATTTTGGGCTGTCTAAAGCTGCAGTGTGCTGTATTGTCCACAGGGCTCCCGTTTAAAGCGCCACAGCAAGTTGACCAGCCAGCGCACTGTGATTGCTTGCTTCATTCTCTGGAACAGCTTTCTGTTTCGGAGAAGTGCAATTTGAGATCATACCAAAACCACTGCTGCCGCCGCAAATCCTCAAAGTCACCCCAAATCGAAGCAAAATGGTGCAAAACAAAATTACGGAAGTCACTGGATTCCATCGCTCTTTCAAGGTGAGTGTGGTGGAGCAGCATAGAGGGAAATATAGTGCTTGGTGCATGCCTTTTGGGGAGTTCTATAATCAGAGGACATTTGTCAGAAGTAAGACAAGACTGCATCTTGCTATATATAACCACATCTGTTGGTCTTCCACATCTTGCGGCTGACTAACGCACTCTCTGGCCTAGTGTTGACACGTGCGGCTGCAGCTAAAGACTGTCTGGGCTGAGGACTCTGTCTGAGTCTGTTAAATCCGTTACTGCGAATGAAACAGGAGTCTGGAATGGAGAAATTGCCAGTTGTCTGATTTGCTGTGGTTTAAGGAGAATTAAGAGAAATGTACAGTATACAAGCCACCGCAGAAGAGAGGGCTCTGGCCTTTTTCTTTGTCAATATTGCTATCGTCATATTCTGTTAGGATTGACAAGTGTAAATGGCTGTAGCCTTAGCATTAGTTGGTGGCTATGAATAACCTTTTCATAGTTGTTTTGGAATATTCTGCAAAACATAGCTGTTTATGCCATTTTGTTCCAGTATAGTTTAACTATATTTATGGTAGGATGGGAGATTAGAAAGGCTCTTATCAGCGATGACCCGTACTTGATGCACTCAGCACAATGGTTGGTTGATAAAACTGCATACTTTTAACAAACTCATTTGTAATGACCTTCTAGGGCCAAAATCCCTTTGAGTCAGATGACTTCACTAAAAATGGGTCCCATCTTCTTGATTCAACATTTAATTTTGATTCCTCCCCAAGACATGGTGAGTGCTTTACATCTACAGTCTTTTGAAAACAGTAACTTTCTTATCTGGGAGTGTCTGACATGTAAAACCTTAATTGCACCGAGACTGGCCTAGTTAACTTGTTGAGGCTGGTTCTGTTTCCTTCTGCAAACAGTTTGGTAATTTATGAGGCAACCAAAGTAGCAATTTAGGGTTGTATTAAGGGCAATTGACAATACATGATAACAGGGCTGGTGCACCCTACATGCACCAGGGCTGGTGCACCCTACATGTATTTTCCCTTTTTAGTATTTTCTAAAGTTCTGTTTGTTTTATGTTATATAAAAATGGAGCATATTGGTATTTTACTCTTGATCTTGGTAGTGTACTGATTCTCTGACTTGGACAGACATGCCCTCCAGCCAGCCTATTGACATCCCTGACGCCAAGAAGAGAAACAAGAAGAAAAAGCGTTGCCGGGCAACTGACAGTTTCTCTGGACGGTTTGAGGGTAAGCAGTTTTTCTACAGTCAGTATGTTGGGCTTAGAAATAAATTCTTCATAGAATCGTATCTTCCAGCAACTATTAAGATTATGCTCCTTAAAGAGGCATGAATTGTTATAAAATATTCCTAAATTGTTAAACCTTCTGCCACAGATGTCTACAGGCTGCAGGAGGAGGTGCTAGGAGAGGGTGCTTATGCCAGGGTGCAAACCTGCATCAACCTCATCACCAATAAAGAATATGCTGTCAAGGTAAGACCTTCTCACACATTTAATCTTGAATGGCTATGATGGTACTTGAAACCATTAGCGTAATGTATTTTCAGAGCTCTTCTTGTGACGCTTGAGACTTCTTGATGGTTGCAAGTCATTGTTCCTCACTATCGAGGCTCTGTGAATGTAATGTTATCACATAACACTTGGCTGCTGCCTGTGTTGGGTACCCTGGCTAGATCGATATGGAGATGTTACATTTCAAAGGACTACGTTTGGCTGTTTCATCATTAACTTTAAGGTGTGAATTGCGTAATGAACTGACGTTGTACATGGACTGCTCTGGGGTCCCTGTTCCATTCCATGTGTTTGAATAATGAAAGGGGGGGGCGGGGGGTAGACTACATGAACAGAGGTCAGAAGTGTTATGCCTATGTGCGTCATTGTGTCCTTTTTGGCTTCCTTTCACTGCTAGTACTCGTATAACCTTGTTGAAGATGGGTCCGTTCCCGGGCGAACATCAGTTTTTCCTCTCTGTTCCTCTCTCTAAAGCGGATGTCTGCTGGGTCCCTCTGTTTTGCGCTGCAGCTATGTTCTAGTTTGAGTGTGCAACACTAGCTGCTGCTAGCACAGACCGCTCCCCTCACTGTTTTCTTGCTCCGTCAGCCTATCAAAGCGCTCAGAAGACTATATCCACCCCTTCTCTTTGCTCCCATTGGCTACAGAGGACTCTAGTGGCGGGAACATTGTGTACTGGCAGCCGTGCCAAAACAAAACCCACATTCGGAGAAAGGAGGGGTGCAGGGCTAGGGTTGTGACCTAGGGTGTTTACACTGCTTTGTTCTCCTTTTTTTTTTTTCCCCAAATGAGGTGTGAACTGAGACGTTGGACTCCTGAGGCTTCTTGCTATGTGTTTTTATTTCTCAATTAGTCTTGAGGAAGTAAAATGTTGTGAAATATTTCTTTTTTGTACTTTTTTCAATTTTCTTTTGCAGAAGTGTAGAAAGGGGTGGAGGTTTTTTCTTTCCCCTACTTGTTTTGGGTTCTTAGCACTTCACCCACTAACCCTGTAGGGGCTTTGGAATCCAACATCAAGCTGTTTTTACTTGTTTTTTAAGATTTCTATACTAAGAGTTGTATTGCAGTTCACTTCTGTTCAAGAGTATTGACCATCAAATGGCTGTGCTCTATTAGGCAAGAGTCCATATCATGCCATAAATATTTCATTTGAATTAGAGCACAGATTCTCAAGTGAACATGCTACATTAGTATTGTTTACCCAGAGACTGTTTGGTCGATCTCTTGGGGCTGGGCAGTTCAGTGGGAGGAGGCGAGAGGGCAGGCAGTTACTGGAGGTCAGTTGGATCTAGGAGAGGGCTCAGACTGCTCCTGCCAGATGTCCTCCTCGCTCTCCTCCCCCTCCCAGACTGGGGCGAGTAGGAGGTGTGGGCTACTTGTATTGCAGTTGCAACAAAAGCCAAAGTAGCAGAGGCCTGTGCTATGCATGTGTCAGGCTTTACTTCTCCACCAAATGCCCCTCCTCAAGGCGTTATTTCACAAGCCTAGATTGATTTACAGAGCCGCCGTGTGACTCAGTGGGGCCTCTTCCAAAGCCAGGATGTTGTGACTTTGTGATATTTTTTTTTTTAAATGGAGCTGCATATGATTTTTCTACGCAACAGTAAAACCCCCACTGCCCACCACAGGGATCAAATCCACTCAGATCCACCCTCAACTGTCGCTTTGGCTATACTCCGTTAAAGTCAATGCATGCATCGGCTAGGTTTTGCTGTTAACTGTTATTAGGATGGCTGATTTGTGTTGTGATCAGGAGAAAGTGAGCTGACTGGGGGCAGTCTGTGCTGCTGACTCAGATTGGAACAGTGCAGAGGCTTTGGGCTACACACAGGCCTCTTGTCTGTGCATTAATCCTAGACACACACTGCGACTCTGGCCCCACTGGGTTTCAATAGCAGCTGTAATCCAGCTACCAGGAAGAGAAACATGCACGCCCTCCCAAGCAGACAATGACCGGGGCTCGAAAATTCAGGCCCTTTGCTTTGGTGTCAGCAGTCTGTCTTTCTGTCTCTCTTGGCAGTACAACATGTAGCCTGCCCGGGGCCCCACAGTGGTTTAGTTCCAGGCAGCACCAGGTTATATTTAGAGAACATTTTGTTGTTGTTATCATACAGATGGTCTCTTGAGATGTTGCGACAGAACAATTCGGCTCCTTAACAGCACTTAAGATTGGAATATGGGTTACACATGAATGCTATAGATAGGCTAGAAGTGCTGTGCCTTTTTGCATTCCCTCTTCATTTCCTTGCAATGTCAAAAGTAGGTTAAACCATCTTTGCAAAGACTAACTAGGTTTATTTTGAGATATCACATGTAAATATTTGTGACTACTGACAAAAGTACTACCTTGAATAATGATATACCCCACCCATTTTATACCCTCGTTGTGATGTCAGCACTCATCAGTGGCTGCTTTTTACAATAGTTCTGAAAAAGAAAACTGTCAAATCATTATTTAGACAAAACCTACTCTTCATAACAAAGAAGACACTTTGATGAACATGAAGCTGAGTGTTTCATAAATATACCCATGTTAACAAACTTGGCATGCATTTTTTTTTTTACTTAATTGAAAAGTAACATTACATTAAAATCAAACATTACAGTAAAGGCAAGGTGACCACAAACTTTTGATGGGCAGTGTATAATCTGTACTACACTATCTAGAATGAACAACACTGCATGGGTGGAACTGCATGGTGCAGGGTCTGGCGCCTGCCCCCAATATTAACGTTTCCAATTGGGTTGAATTTGTTTTTTCCCCCTCAGCCATCGGGACACTTTCTGTACCCTCTCCCCATGCTACTGCTGTAGAGTAAATGAAGGTCTTATAGAACATTTTGGTATTTTTAGATCCTCTGTGGCTGAACCAGTGTTATTCTGTTCCAGATCATTGAGAAGAGACCAGGGCACAGCCGCAGTCGTGTCTTCCGTGAGGTAGAGATGCTCTACCAGTGCCAGGGCCATAGGTAATGTACTGCTGTTGCCAATGAAATATCACATTACTGGACTGAATGTACAGAGACAGTACTGCAGATGTAATTAGTGCTATGCCTATTACACATTCATGTCACTCTAAGCATGTGATACTGCTTAGCCATTTTACTTCACGATTCAATGCAGAAATCTGTCCATCAAGTTGTAACTTTGTTCCACATTATTGCCATAGGCTGATCCTGTTCTTTTCTTTTCTAAAGGAACATCCTGGAGCTGGTTGAGTTCTTTGAAGAGGAGGACAAATTCTACCTGGTGTTTGAAAAACTGAGAGGAGGTTGGTGAACATACCGGCCGCAGAAAGCCTACATCAGATCCTTTTTGTTTGTTTTGAAACATTGCTGTAATGCCTCCATTGCACACCCAATCTCTAGGACAGTCTAGATAATTGTGGGGCAAGCTTTCCTTCTGTACCCATTGTTTGTTGATAGACTTCATTTTTACCATCCCTTTAGGGTCCGTCCTGGCTCACATTCACAAGCGACGACACTTCAGCGAGCAGGAAGCCAGCGTTGTGGTGCAGGACATTGCCAGCGCTCTGGATTTCCTGCATAACAAAGGTAAGCCCACTCCTACAATACAGCACAATTTTATTTCTCCTTAAGGACAGCAAGAAAGCGCTACAAAGCCATGGTTATATGGGCTTTTACGGTGAAGAATTAAACACTTCCTCAAGCTTTTTCCTGACAAACCATGCTGGATCTGGTTTCATAGAAAGACTCTGAAAGCTTCTTGATAGTTTGGTCAAACGTTGGCCATTTTACCCCTCTGACACCATGATGGGTAGTGTCCAAGGACCGCAAAGTAACTCATACAATGCCTAGTAAATAAATCAGGGTGTCTGCAGGTCCTGAATAGTCTTAAATGTCTTCATTTATATTATCTAAACTCCTAAAGGCCTTAAAAGGTTCTGAGTACAGTTAAATATAACATTTTAGGTCTGAAATGCAGTTATAGAAGTCTTGTTAATGCTGCAGGTTTTTGTGTTTTTTTGTTTTTTTTTCAATTTTCTTTCAAGTTTTAATTTCAAGGTTTCAAGTCTTAAATTCAAGTCTTAAAGGAAACATGCTGACACTACTTTTTTTTTTTTCTTCAGGAATGGCACATAGAGACCTGAAACCTGAAAACATCCTTTGTGAGCATTCAGACAAGGTGAGTTTATTACAGGGATGTTTGACTCTGTATCACCACCTTAGTTGCCCTTTGAGCCAGTGTGATAAGTTTCTGTAGGGTGGCGATAATGAGCTAAGCAGTGATAAATCAAGACAGAGTCCTTGGGTCCCAAAACTAAACATTGCATACCAATGAACACAAGCAGATTAAAAATGCCCCTGTGAATGTTTGTTTGTGATGTGCATTCATAATAACTCATCATTCTTTGGCAGATCTCCCCAGTCAAGATCTGTGACTTTGACCTGGGCAGTGGGATCAAGCTGAACAGCGACAGCTCACCCATATCCACCCCTGAGCTCCTCACTCCTGTAAGTCCAGCAGCCTGCTGTATTTGTCCCGTTCACCTTGACTATTTGTGATTTCACCACATGTATAAATAGGGAAATGCTATGGATGGGAAATGCATGCTAGCAGTAAGAGTGTATAAACATAGCTATACAAAGCCAGGGAAAAGTTAATCTCAGTCATATACATACATACATACATACATACATCTCGGTCACATTGTGGGTGGTTTGTTTCCTTGAGATAACCCCCCCGTTCAAAAACAATGCCTTTCAAGTCCAACTGGCTCATTGCCTATTGGACAATTCTTAGTGGTGTTGGCCACAGGAAAGCCCTCTGGTTGGGGGGGACAAAGTGTGCTGGTACCTGAGGTTAAGGATTATGAGTTCAGTCAGTTTCACTGAAGTGACAACACTTGAGGCTGAGCCAGTTTACACTGCTGGCTCACTACCCCCTACCTGGCAGTTCCTACGTCCCCTTATCGTGCTGAGATAAGGGAGCAATGCTTAGGTAGATATCCCTCAGTCTGATGTCCACATCCTGCTGCTTATCACTCGCAAATACGGAGGCACATGGTTTTGGGGTTATGATTGTTTAACCCCCCTGCTGTTGTCAAAACACAAAGCAATGCCTCGGTGCAGAGCCCAGAAAATGCAGAATGCTTGCAACTTCTCACTGTGAGAGTCAACAGATATGTCTGTCTATTGGTTGTCAAGGGGGGCCGGTAGATAGACCAGAGCAGGTGACACAGATAGCTGTTTGGGCTGCAGGAATGTGGGGGCTTTCTAGACTGGTAACCTGATATTCCTTTAGCTGGATTGAGGGGGGGGGGTGTCCATATGTCGGTCATGTTTTTTTAATTTTTTTTTTTTATTGCTGATTCACTGTGCCACTTAAGTTATTTTTGTTTTAAGTGGAGTACTTTCTACTTAATATGCAACTTCAGTGGAAGATGTGTTGAGCATTAAATATGCTCTTCTTCCATTGAAATTGTTGGTTCAGGACAATACATGATGGGATATCCTTGAAATGTAAAAAGGCTAGAGGGAACACATTGTGCAGTTTTACAAGGCCATGTCTTGTGGTATGAAGAAGTGGAGGAAAGTGAGGCCTCTGTCTTTGAACAGTGCTAGAAACAAACCAAAACACACAAACTGCTCATTTCCCTCTTAATGTGCTATGAAACTCGGAGAGGGGGAAAAAAAACACCCACACACCAGACTCTGCCTATAGTTGTCTCCACCCCCAGGCCCTGACCACACTTGTGCAAGTCTGTGTTTTCTTTGTATTCTTCATACAAAGGCAGTGTATAAAGCTTGTTCTAGAAATGTACTCCCCCTATACCTAGCAACTGAGCTGTGATTGGCTAGAGCTGCAGGAGTGGGAGAGAAGGGGGAGGGGTGAGTGCCCAGTCTGCTCATGCGCCCTGGCTTGTTTTCTTTGCCTTGATCACAGGAACAATCTTATCGGCTTTTCATCTCACTCTTGCACTCCCTCCCTCCTTTACCCACATTCAGACAGTTGCTATTGCTCAATATCAATATGCATTTATTTATGCAATTGTCTGTTCAGAGTAGATCCCTGTAGAAGTTGGCTGGTTGTCTTAGGCCCTCTGGTATATAGACTAGGAGGACTGAGAGTGCTGTGGGGGCTTTCTAGGAAAATTCAAATTCTAGTTTCCTGAGAAGTGAAAGTGGCTGCCTGCTGAACATGAAATTGATCTGACTCTACAAATGTATACACTCATGTGCAGCAATAGCAGACTGGATGGAACTGCAAAATGGAAATGCAGATACACACTGCTTTGACTGTGAGGAGCCCTAAAGAGAATTCAAAGGAACTGCGGCTGTTCTCAGGTTTTCTTGGCACAGATTCAGGTGCAGCTGCATGGCTGACGACAGAGCAGCACCTCTTCCTGTAAGCCTCTTCATATAATCCTTTCGTTTATCAACTGCGTGCATGCGTGCGTGTGAGATCAGGGGCGTCACCTGACTGTATGGTCTGACTAGTCACATGGTTTCAGGAAAGCCCCAGGTTGCAATACCTGCAAATCTACTGGTAACATCAGCTGATGAGCTGCTATCTGCAGCTCGCAGAGGGGTTTGAAAAGGCTGAGGCTGATGCAAGTCCACAGAGGAGTTGCAATAGCAGCACCAGTAGAACGAATTTGGGTGCAGATTTGAGACTGTGGTTCTCAAATGGATTACAGTCTCTTTTTACTTTTTTTTTCAGCTCATATCAGTGGCAATGGCAGGCAGTCATAGTCTGGCTATGTCTAACCTGACTTATCTTTGATTGGCAGTGTTTTCGGGTGGCTTTGTAGCCGAGATGGCTGTGCTCTTGATGGCACAATCACTGTCACATTGCCATACAATCACAGGGCAACTTGGTAGACCAAAAATCCTCTTTGTGATTGCGGGATTGGTGGCTGTAGTAGTGTTGTTGTTTTTTGTGGCAGCTGAATTTGTTCTGG
>CABFOQ010036459.1:0-23794 GCA_900660455.1 Gephyroberyx darwinii | reverse complement strand
CAGCTGTGATGGTGTTGGTGGTGGAGACGTGGGGGTTGGGGTTCTCATTCTCCGACAGAAGAGGCTTTGTCTGAGACGAGATTCCTGCACTGCAAAATTTCATTACATAAGGGTGCAGCAGGGTGGAGGAGGAGCCAGGAGACAGCTGGGATACGGCACTGGGACACAACAGAAGCCTGATGTATATAAACAGACTTAGACACTAAACACTGAAATGGAAAGATTTCAATCTAAGAATATAAAATGCAGAGTTCTTGTATAATTTGTCAAAGCTTTGGTTGATTAAAGGAAGTAATGTTTGTTTAACTAAAAGCGAGACAAAGGAAGAAGCAGTGGAATGTCTTTGTCCACATCTCCTGCTGAACTACTGACCTCAACCCCCCCATCTCTGTTCCTTAAGTATTAAAATGTCATTTGATGTTTGTGCTTGCAAGTTATGCAACAAGCGGGGGCTCAGCCCAGTCTTTTTCTCTGCAGGACAGCCAATCCTCTTTTCCCTTGCTCAGTATTTGGCCTAGTTTCTTTCTTAGCTACATAACAAGGTACCATCAGAGCTTAGCCTGCCCTTGCTCTCAGCCCATTCTTCCTGGCTTGTGTACAGCTGAATCGTCAAAACGATGACTCGCCCACTGCTGCTGCCTACCCACACTAACCTGGCTCTGTGTAGCCTAGCCCTCCCTTCCCCTACCCTGGCTGGATAACTGCACATGATGTTCCTGCTTATGCCTCCTTATATTTTCCACTGTGTGGAGAAGATATTGAGGAAAAGCAGCATGGCCTGTTGTAAATGGATCCATCACTGGATAATCTGTCCCTCACTTCAGCTCCCTCCCTGTCCTGGCCCCTGAATTGAGCTGACTGTCCACCATGTGACTGTCACACAGCTCCCCCTCCCCACCAAGAATAGGCTCCAGGCTTTGCTTCTGTACCAGGAGCACGAGGCATCAGCTGAACTGAGGAATGCAGGCAGCAGCAGGGAGAACAAAAGTGTGTTTAGGGACATGAAGCCAGCTTGTGTTCACTTTCTTTTCACCCATTTTCTGTTCTACTGTAGTAACCCACAAGGTATCTGTTGTTTACACAACACCAACCCGTCTAGCCATCGGTTCAGTTCTTTGACTGTTTTTGTTGTCTGTGAGGCTAACAAACTTGTTTTTCACTTCCTCTTTGTCCCTCCCCACCTGTCTTTCACAGTGTGGCTCTGCAGAATACATGGCACCGGAAGTGGTTGAGGCCTTTAGTGAGGAGGCCACAATTTATGACAAGCGCTGTGATCTGTGGAGCCTTGGAGTCATCCTCTACATCATGTTGAGTGGCTATCCACCCTTCGTAGGCCGCTGTGGAGGCGACTGTGGCTGGGAATTTGGAGAGCCCTGCCACACGTGCCAGGTAAGAATATTGCACATTTGCATTCAGCCCTTCCCTCCCCACCCTTGGTCTTAACTCGTTTCACGTTTTCCTTGACCTCATTTTCTCTCCTTTTGTTGTTATTCTATGCACCTGAGAAAACATCCTGTTGTTTGAGACCTAGTATTCATCTCTGCTTGGCTGCACGTTTTCATTATGTAGGACACGTGCAACTTACATAGGATAATGGTGAAACTCCAACCCTGTCTTTCCAGGTCCATATGATATGTGGTAACAGGATTTTTGGTTTTGTTTGTTTCCAGAACACTTTGTTTGAGAGTATCCAGGAAGGAAAGTATGAGTTTCCTGAGAAAGACTGGGCTCACATCTCCTCAAGTGCCAAAGACTTAATATCCAAACTTCTGGTTCGGGATGCCAAAAACCGCCTGAGTGCCAGACAAGTGCTGCAGCACCCCTGGGTGCAGGGGGTACGTACACCAAACCCCATTGGCATATCTTTGACACTTTCTTTGTGTCTGTTTAAAGACGGGATGGTTTTTTGAGTGTTTTTGGCAAGCCACCTGTCTAAATATGTCTTTCTTTATTCAGGGTGCATCTGACACTTTGCCAACATCCATCTTGCATCAAAGGTGAGAGCCTTGCTGTGGAACACAGATATAGTTTGAGAAGCCTGTACTCCTTTGGACACTTTGCCCTTAAATGTTTGCATTTCATAAATACACTGAATAATTTATTCGCTTTTTGGCACAGTTTCAGTGTTTTGTCTCTGGTCTTGTCCATCAGGACCAGCAGTGCCAGGGACCTGACATTCTTTGCGGGCAAGGCTATGGCCGTGAACCGGCAGCTGGCTGAGCAGGATGGGATGGAAGAACAGCAGCAGCAGGAAGCCCCACTGGTCATCACTGCCAGCAGCTCTTCTATGCACCTCTTCCCTCCTTCCCACTCCAAGCTGGCCAGACACAGGCAGCGAAGCAGCCAACCTAAGGGTGGGCCTGTCTCTGCTGCAGAGCTCCGCCAGCTCCTGGCCCCCCTTGTAATTGTGGGAGACTGTGCCTGAATTCACTGTACCCTGACCTCTGACCTTCCGTTCTGACTCGGATCTAGATCTAAAGACGGCCCTCATACCTTCCCTCCCCAATTCTGGCCCCTCTCTCTGACTCTAGTTGGCCTTGGTTCCTCAGCCATTCGGGCTTTCTTGCCTCGCTGTAATGGGAGGCTGCTACCTGCAGCCCTTCCTCTAAATGCCTTCTGCCCCTCTGCAGCACTTCTAAAGCACATCAGCCCAGGGCCTGCATATAGCAAACACATGCATTTATGCACGTCCAGGTTGGGGGGGGGGAGGGCCAGTTAATGATCTGGGGAGAAAGGGGGAGGTGTTTCTTTGAGTTCCATTATTTTTTTTCATACAACTCATTTAAGTAAAAATCAGAACTCTTGTCTTCTAAACCAAGCTCAGACACCAAAGGACAACCTATTGTGCTGCTTCCACATGTTACAACTGGCTCCACTGTGAATTAAGTTATCTGGAATGTTCTCTTTGCCTGTATGTATACGCATGAATGGCCCATCTGCAGATACGTACAAGCTTATGCAATATGCCAAGATGAAGGCTGTTCTGTCTAGAAGGGATTCAGTATAGGGGGTTGGAAGGGCTATAAGCCAATGCTGTCCGTGCCTGGTGCGGTCCATTATGTGGCTGGGGACTCTCAAAGCATTCAGATTTTTTTCCATATCCATTTAAGATAAATTCCTCACAACTGAGCCTCTTCTGTAAATGGTGTGAGATGAAACCTGCATTCTTCTAACTTGGTGGTCATGCACTTAATGCTTCTAGAGCTAGAGAATGTCTGTCTGTAACCAGCCAGCCCTGATATATTGCTGCATCAGTTCATGCAGTTTGTTCATTATATGAATCTATGCCAAATTACCAGTGGCCACACTGTTAAATGTTTATTAGACCAGTGATGTCAAATAATGTGCCATGGAGGGCCAAGAGTATTTTTCTCTCTAAGTCTTTGGTTGGGAGGAAACCCTACATACTCTTAGCCCTCCATGGCATATCATTGGACACCAGTGTATTAAACAATCAGGCAGTTCTTCTGGAATTTCTTCAATGCATATTGGGTTGGAATTAAACTTGCCCTGGGTTGACGCATGGCCATAACAAAAACATGACTGCCTGTGCAGCCCTGATCTATACACTTGGTTTCTTGGCACAGGTAAATGATGATAAAAAGCTGGGGAAGTGAAATTGGGTTGGTGTTACTTTCTTTGTGACGAGAATGTCCATTTGCCAGAACTTTTTTCTTTTTGTTTGTTTGTTTTTGTTGTACTTTTTTCATCAAGACCAGTGTATGCTTTAGATTTAAGCTTAAATGTTTTGGCAGTAAAGGTTGAAACTCTACTAATAAGCAGGAGTTGGAAAAGCACATTTTGGCCAATGTGACCAGTGTCATTTGTTCATAGAAGAACGTTAATCAGACCATCACCTTTATGAAGGTTCACTATTGTCCTTTTTGATGTGACACACCCCACCCCACACAAGAATGTTTTGATGACATTCTATGTCATGGACAGAAAGTTCCTGTGCAAATTATCATTAAAAATAATATTCAAGCAAGCTTTTTGAAAAAAGAATATTAAAAAAGGAAAAACATTCCAGGAAAATCAAAAAAAACAACAAAAAAAGTCTTCCAAGGACATGTAGCTGTATTAATAAGTTGACTTTTATTTTTGATGTTCGAAAACTCCATGTCAATGTGCCACACTGATTTTTGTATGGCTGTTAATAAGCTTTTATTTTCTATGGTGATTCTCAAGCAGGTGCTGTTCAGTTCAGGAACACCGGATGTTTTCCTCTTTTAAGATTCATTCTTTTTTATGTTTTGTGTTTTTGAAAGTTCAGAGTATGTGGTGAGATGGAAAGAGATTTTTAGTTGATCTGGAGCATTTATGCCCAGGGAAGGCTTTTGTTTTCATTTTAACTATGTATAAGTGTTGGCAATAATCATTTTCTTCGGAATAAGTTTGAGCTCTTTCTGAAATTGACAGGTAATAGTGGTGATGAGGTCTCAACACTGTAGCCATTCACCAAAGAGGGTAAAAGTCACGACATTAAACGAGTGAAGCATTATCCATCACCTAGTGATAAGAAGTGGGGAACCTCTGATTGTCCATGTGCTGTTGCCAGCACAAAGGTACTCTGGAAAATGGCTCCCTTGGTGTCAAAGGGCCCATTATGCTGATAATAAGGACACTGATTGTAATAGTTCTAAACAAAACCTTTCTACAGACGCATCGTTATGGAGTTTTATGTCTTATAATAAGACCTACTTGAATTTGTGTATGCAGCTGTTTCTTCTCCATTTGGGAAACTACTTTGCTATCAGTAATCTAAAAAGCATTCAGCTCATGATTAAGGCAATCTTGGGGTTTTGAAAATATCTATTCAATTCAGTATTTCTGCCTTTTTCTCCCTGAGAAGTTTGTCCCTAGTTTTTATAGGGTTGGGATACTCAGAAATGCACAGACTATGACCATACTCATTAGGATACCCTCTAAGGTATAGGAGTCTCCTTGGTCATCCCATTTCTTTTTTTTTTTTTTTTTTTAAATTTTTTTTTTTTTTAAATGCAGTAATTTTGGACTGCCTTTTATTGGGGGAGGGGATACAACTATGTCCTAAGCCTCTGAATTTTGTATATTGTAAGTCATTTTGAAGTAAGGAAGTGTTAAAATTCAGTCAGTCATTCAAATGGACAGTCCATCAATCTCCCCGCAATTTGAATGTAGCCCACAGGCAAATCACTTACGATCCAGCAACATCGATCAAATGTTTTATAAATGGTTCAGTTCGTGGACGTGGTGCAGGGGTATATAGATTCTGTGTCGACGCAATCCTCAAGCCATAAGGCTTCTTTTTTGAGAGAGAGAGAGAGAGCTGACACTTGATTTTAACACCCCAAATCCATTATGTTCATGGGAGGAAAATTGAAATAAATACATACTTCAATACAAAAACATTTAGATTTAAAATAAGCACTTTACTGTACCATGTGAATGATTGCAGTTCACTCAAAGCAACATTTATGACAGTTGCTACAGAATTTTGTATTGTTTTTCTAAAAAAAATAATGCAATAAAAATACTTTGAACCACACACTTTGTTTGATTCTTACTGTTGGATGTGACTTGTGTTCCTTAGCACCATAACAGATGTGAGTGCTCCAGTCCTCTCCTCAGTGTGTGCTCACTCCTATATCACTGGTTTCATATTAACTGACAGTCTTATCTTTTGGCCAAGGCCTAGGCTATTTGATGATTTGATGCCGCCCTGTAAATCCCTTTGTTATCAGTAACACTGTCTGATACCTGAGTTGACTGTGGCACATATGTCCTTGGCTGTTGGTAAACATGAGCTCAGTCGACTCGTCACACAGCAGCAACATGTGATCACGGTTTCACCTTGAGGCAGACTGAGAGCGGCGGCAGGGGCCCTCTACACAGCAGATGGGGCTGTTCTCACAAGACTGATGCAACCTGCTGTAAGAGCGGCCTCTTGTGTGCCACCTCACGTTCTCCCTGGAGATGAATCATGAGTGCTGCTGAACACACTTGGATGAGCACTCACGTTGAAAGCCACTGTGTCATTTCCCCACTATTCTTAGGGTATTTACCATTATTACACTGTATTGCATCTAGAGTTAGTCATATGCTATAATTAAAATCAAGTGGGTAGACGGTCAAGTACCTTGTGTGGAGATCTTTATGGTGCTCTGAAGTTCATAGGAGTCAACTGGGTATTTTGATCTTGTATTTCTTTTTCATAATGAACAGCATAGATCAAAGGAAAAAAATGACAGAAACCTACTTGGAATCCATATCTAAAATAAAATCACATTCAGCACCAATGTTCCCTAGAAGCTGATGTATGTTTGGTGACATTTACCACGCTGACCAAATATTTATCACATTGTAACCATGTTTGGAAGCTGGCACATGATCACAGGTGAAGGGAGTTTACCGTACCTTGGGTTTAGTGAATTGACGCCCCTCCTTCAGTTTGGTATTATTGGACTGATCCTAGAAAGTACAAGGTTCTCAATGAACACAAAAGCCCTGCACGTTGCATAACATACCCATTTCAGCGCTTTGTAGACGTCATGAGGCAGGAGGAAATCAAATGATGCAACAGCAGTGTGCTTGCTGTACCATGCCCAGCTTCAGGGAACATGCCTGATCATTGACAAACTACTAGTATTTGTCTCCCTCTGGTGGAGGGTTCGCCCAGTCTCTGGAAACCTGAGCTTTTTAAAATTGTAATAAACTTTTTTATAGAGGTATATGATAACTTTAGTCAAACAGTTTATTTAGAAGACTAATTATTTTTAATTTGATAAGATTATGTTGGCAAAATGGGGGATCAGCCTTGCCTGAGCCACAGGTCATGAGATTCAAGTCCAAATCTCAAACGGATCAAATAAATCCAGTTGTTGCATTGCTTGGGGGGGTGTAGTTTGTCTGAACAATGTGTGCTGTGTCAAAGTGTCTTGGGTAGGGCTCTCCGGTATCCCTCATGGGACTTCCAGTTGGGTTTATATGAATTCTGACCTATGTCACGCCGGGCACTTACTCAGTTCATCGTGTCACGTATGAACTTCTGAACCAGAACACACGACACTTGCTTACTTTCATCATGTCATACCAACCCTAAAATCTACACTAAGGATACATAAAAACACACAAGATATACAAATTCTTCCACAGTGGTCGAGGGCAAATTCAGTTCAATTCAAAGTGGAATTCCATTTTGCTAACCTGGGTTCTGTTGAATTCACACTTTTTCTCATTTCTGATTTCCCCAGGCGGGAATGTTTTTAGAAAATTACCAATGCACTGCACTGACCTATGAGCCTGGATATGAGACTCAGGTTTATATGAGTCATATCAAAATAGAGATGCTGATATCACTTGACTAGCAGGGAACATTATAGGAAATAATAGATGAGATAAGAAAGTTGACACATTTTGACGTTGACATTTCTTCTGACCTATTGACCCAACCGGCCCAATGAGGGAAAAGTTCACGTTGGACCCTGATGGGAGTTTCTTCTCTGTTGTTCACAATCCAATACATCCAGGTTCAATCTGAACTAGTGAGTGCGAGGTTGAGACAGCTATACCCCTTAGCTCACAGCAGACTCTCAAGCAGATGTTCTTCATTCAAACAGGGAGACAGAGTGCTCAGGTTGGATGTAAAACCTCGGGCAGACCCTTGAGGGTGTGTAGAAGGGGTGAGAGCGGGTCAGAAGAGGGTTTGGTGCTATCTCGTGACTCCTCGGCCTTCATGGTTGCCTTTTGTTCTTCAGTTTCATTTGTGTGGTTAATAACAAGATAAGAAACACAATGTCCTTGAAGTACTGAAGCAAAGCAGTTTTATTTACCTGGTTTATCATTTTGTGTCACATCATCACCAGACCCTTTTTAGGTGACACGTGGTACAATGACACAGCAAAGTCAGAACTGGATAGTCCTCACATTACTGACACAGATTTTTGCTTCATGGAGAAAGTCACAACTAGGGCGCCCTCTCGGCCATAGAAACGAATGGCCGAGAGTGAATAGTGTTTACATGTTTCAAAATATACAAAACATGGCCACAAAATGTATTTGTATACGTAGATTACATTCAAAATAGACTTGGATTCTTTGTATATGAAATATTGACACACACACACACACATATATATAAATACAAAATGTTGGCCTCTCAAAATATATTTTGAGTGAAAGTCCTCTACATGTGCAAATACATTTGTGATCAATTTTTGTATATTTTGATACATGTTCAAATATATTTTGAGGTATATGTGAATTGTATTTTTTCGTGTTTCTCAAGTGTATTTTTCTAGTTTGACATGTAGTTCCTCACCTTTTTGGCTTTTTGAGCTCTGAAAGCAACCACCTGGTGGCGACATGATGACTTTCTCTCCCACGATAAGGTTTCAGTCTGGATCCCTGGACTTAATTAGTGTTGCTCTATCACGTGTGCGCGTGGAGTGCATAAAAAGACTGAGCACCTTTCGTATGCCACTGTGAAGTTTGAAGTCCAGCAGGTAGGTAGGTTTCAAGGAGTATTTCACGAGGCATTTTAAAGGTTAATGGCTCCTTTTCCTCTCTCAGAATGTGGGTGCTTAGATAATACAGAATAAAACAAAGCAACATGTGATCTGTGAAAAATGCATCTCTTTGTTCAGATTGTTTGTGTAGTCATTTGTTAGATATAGCCTACTTGTCAGCAATGGTTTATTTTTAAATGTGAATCGTTACTACTTGTTACTCTAGCTGGTTGCTTTTGGATGACTTGGTTTCCCATAAATATAAAACATTAATTTAGACAACGTACGCCAGCTAAGCGTTTAATTAAAAGGCTTTTAATGTGCTTCAGCAATTACCGATCTGTTTCACTTTGAAAATGGGCTACTCCAAAGCTGCACCAGTGGTTCTCAACCCTGGTCCTCAAGTACCACCATACTGCTGGTTTTCATTCCAGCCATCTAATCAGGGACTGGTTTACACCTGGTACACCAGGTGACTGTAATTAACTACCTGGGTCGGATGGAAAACCAGCAGGGCTGTGGGTCACCAGGACCAGGCCTGAGAACTAGTGTACTAAGCTACTGTAACTGCTTTAAACTAACCCCCCCCCCTTTTTTTTTTTTTGTTTCAGATTCTGTTGGTAACTCGTGAGAAGCCATGATGCCAACAAATCTATGGAGTCCTGAGAAATAATAAAAAAAATTGAAACACTAGTGTTACTTTTCATCTTGTAACCTACGAATGAGTCTTGAAATGATGCAGGGGGAAATAGGCTGGGCTCAGTGTCGCAGATCCCTGTCACCTACCGAACACGCACGTAAACACCGCACAAGCGTTTCTGCAGCTTAATGCTTTGCTTGAAATGAGGCAGAACGATTCACGAAAAATACACAGCACCATGAAGCCAGGCCGTGTTACTGACTGACGAATATAACTATGTAACGATAAGCCTGTGTCAATAGTTGACTAAAATAGTAGCTAACGATAAACCTTAACTACTGGCGCATTTCATGAGCTGTTTTTTTTTTCTAAGTAGAAACATTAAAAGTCCCACAAAGCGCTTTCTTCACAGCATGTTACCTCGTCCCTTCAGCGCTGCGCAAGGTGTATTGCCGTCAGGTGCGCCGTATTCTCGATGACGTAGGCGAGCGCGACACGTGGGATTTCTCGCGAGCTTTTTCCTCTACCATCCAATATGGCGTCGTAGGGACGTTGTTATTGTTCCGTTGCTCGTACGAGGTTTAGCAGTGTATAGTTTCCTGACAAAACTGCGTGAAATTAGGTTGAACGTGTGCCTGCGGGTATGAGATTATTATTTGGAGACCATGCTGAGATCCACCGGTTTCTTCCGAGGGATTGACTGTCCGTTTCTCAAAGAATATAGCGACGGAAAAGGCGACCAAAATGGGTGCAACAGACCATACTGTCACTTCAGACACAGCCAACAGAGACGGGCGTCCTATGGAACAGTCGATGTTAAAAAGCACAGAGAACTTCACTCCAAGCAAAAGGGTGCATAACATTTCTATCCAAAATTGAATACTTGTATCTAGCTGACAGAATAGGGGCTTGTGTAGCCGTGGCTGTACTGTTTCTAGTTTCGTTTGCCCTTTCGACATA
Organism: Gephyroberyx darwinii; assembly: GCA_900660455.1. Classification (NCBI taxonomy): domain Eukaryota; kingdom Metazoa; phylum Chordata; class Actinopteri; order Trachichthyiformes; family Trachichthyidae; genus Gephyroberyx; species Gephyroberyx darwinii. The sequence goes on along the minus strand of CABFOQ010036459.1, from coordinate 13,708 downwards.
GTGGAAACGTACAGAAGTGATTTCCGTTAGCTGCGCTGTGCGAAAGACCTGTAAATGATGCCTCATGCAAGTTTTCGCTACTGTAGTTGGCAAACATTGCTGTAACACTATCCTGTCCGTGGTTTAGCCTAAGTTAGCTCACAAGAGAAGCGTTCATATAAAGCTCTGCTGGTGACCTTATGAAATTAGTTTAGTCCGGATTTTCGGCTTTCGGATGCATTACGTTTCTTGTGTGTCTTGTGTCTGCAGAACAAGGCTATGATCCATTCAACCCAGAGGTAGTGAGGTCTCAAGAGCAGCAGAATGGAGACCCGTCCGCCTCAGGTGACATCAGCGGTGCCCTGGAGCTGGTCAACCGGGCCATCGAGGAGGTCCGCAGTGAGGTTGAGCGGGAGAAGAGAAAGCTTTCTCGGATCGGGGATGAAGAGTATGATCCCAGCGCCACCACCAATTTGTCTACAGTGGATGCTATTAAAAGACCCAGTCCAGCAGCAGTGGCTTCTCACTTGGCCTATGACCCTGGGAGTTATCAAATGACATCAGGAGACTATAACCCTACCCCATGCTGCAGCAAGTACACCTTAGATTCAGACATCCAGGGGAACCACATTAACTCCATGGAATATGTCCCCACCACTGTTAGAAAGCCTGTGCCTCGGGTACAAACACCCCAACTCCCCTCTCCTCCTCCCAGCCCCAAGTATTCTAATAACACATCCTCCTCTAAGTATAAATACATCCTGGACAATTCTAAACCATCCACAGATATGGAGTACGACCCACTCACTAACTACTCTGCACGAATTGCAGGGAAGAACAAGAGGAATGAGCGTGTACAACCTGTTAAGGGGGAGGGGAGCAAAACACACAAACTACTACGGACGGGAAGATCATCAACAGATGAGGAGTATGTGCCAACAGCGAAAAAGCCACGGCAGCATAGTGTAAACACACAAAAGTACACTTTCTCTGACTCTGATGGGGAGAGCTCTGGAACAGAGTATCGACCCACCTCGCTTAGCCGCCTCCAGCAGAGGAAAGGCAGTAGTGGGTCAGTTGAGGACGCTGTTGGGGCAAGGAGAAAAGAGAGGACAGAGGGAACGCTGAATGCACTGACACAGAGGAATAAAGAGTTTAGAGAGCAGGGAGAGGTGGCAGCGGACTCAAACATCCAGGAAGTTATTCAACGAAAGGTCAACCCAGAGACTGAGAAGGTGGCTGGTCGATCTAGTCATGGGAAGAATGGCAAGTCTGAGAAGGTGCATAAAGTTGAAAAGGAAGTTAATAAAATATCTAGTAGTAAAGGTAGTAGTAGCAGCAGCAGTAAGGACAAAGGAGCAACAAAGAAATCAAGCCACGACTCTGTAAAGAAAGACAGCAAGAGTCAGGGGAAGAAAGATGATGGTAAAAGCAAGGCTAAGGACAAGTCAATTGATAAAGTGCCAAGGGAAGGCAAAGATGAGAAGAGAAGTGATGGTAAGATCAAAAGCAGTGAAAAAGTAAGAAGTGAGTCAACCAAACGAGAGAAGGACTTGGAAAATGGTGGAGGGGAAAGCAAGAAAGCCAAGATATCAGACAAGGAAAAGGAGTACAGTAAGCAGAAGGACCACCAGCACAAAAATGGTAAACTTGATAGCAATAAAAGAGAAAAGGACATGAAGAAAACTAGTAAAAGCAGCTCCAACAGCAGTAGTAGAGGCACTTCTAACAGCAGTAGTAGTAATAGTAAAGGGACTTTTTTGAGCAGTAAAGACAAGACAAAGAAAAGCAGTAGCTCGTCAGATAGGAAAACAACAGTTAAGGACAAAAAGCGAAGTCTGAGTCTGAGCCACGCCGATCTGTTCGGGGATGAGAGCCCAGATGAGGCTCAAGCAATGGAGGAGGTGGATGATGACGACGACGAAGAAGTAGAGGAAGTGCTGGTGAGGAAATCGGCTGATGCTTTAAAAAGGGGACGTCTGAACAAGAGGAAAGCTTCAGAGCTGACTCCGTCCTCCTCAGAGGATGAGGGTGACTGTGGTATGGAGGACGGCAGGGCAGATCGGGATGAGTTTGACGGTTGTGGCGTGGACTTCGCCAGTCTCCAGGTGGACATGGACTTCGATTCGGATCCCATGGAAGAGTGTTTACGGATCTTCAATGAATCCAAAGATGTGAAGAGGGAAGACAAGGGAAGGCAAGCTAAACAGGTACATGTAATCTCTGCTATATTCCTGTAGCGTAGCTATCTATTTCTGCTACTGTATGTTTAGTGTTTTGTACCCCCTAACGTGTGAAATCTTTATGCCAGTTTTGGTCTTCTGGGTTCTCATTAGGGTAATAGTTTTTTAAAAATCCAGTTGTTGGAATTTGGATTAGCATCAGTGTCTTTTGCCCTCTCAGCCCTCTAGGGATTCGGAGGAGGAGGAAATCACAGAGAGCACTTTAACCACTCTCTTCCCTGGTCAGAAGAAGAGGGTCTCCCATTTTGCTGCCAAAGGAAATGTGAGTTTGTCATCTTGACTTTATTTGCATCTTTTTCCCCACAGCGCTTTCAAGAGGTGAATTCAAGTCAGTCAGTCAGGCAGGCAGGCAGGGGTGAGACACTATACTATTTCATCACAGGGTAGAGCACTTGAGAAGATCCTTTTCTGCAAATCATGTCTGTTGATTATTGAGCAAGTTGCCTTTCAATCAGTGCATTCATTTTCAGTGTGGGTAGGTTAATTGACCTAATCCTGGTCGTTTCAACATCATACTTTCCTCATTGAGCCACAATGGATATTATAAAACACAGTGGTCTCTTTTTAATAAAATGGCTTTTTGTCAGACTGATACGTCTCCCAAGACTGTGGTGCGACCGTATAGGAGAGCCACAGCCCAGGAAGTCTGCTACCAGCGTATGCAGATAGCGCAGCAGCAGGCTGCCCAGCTCGCTGCTGCTGTCAAGACTGCTTCTGCCTCCCCGAGTTCCAGCTTCACTGGAGAGAGGAAGAGAATAGCCCACCGTCCCGGCTCACTGGCATCATCCTCCACCAAGCCTGGTATGAATGCATCCACTCTAATGTCCACAGCATACTATTGATTACTACTATTTTCCTCTGGGTTTTATTTTTTGACAATCTAATGACATTTATTCTTTAACTGCTTTTTCCTTCTTTCTTTTTTTGGTGTTGTACTGATGACCCTGAACGTGGGTTCAACCATCTCAAATCCTCTTCTCTGTAGAGTAGCAATAGACGTCTGACAAGGCATTATCTTTGCTGAAGCTGAAGTAAGAAGTGGCAATCTGTGTGTGTGTGACTAGGTTCTACAGATGCCAAACCGGCCAGCAGCCGAGTGTTATCCCCCAACAAGACCCTTACAGCCCATCTATCTGTCAAGGCCCAGACCTCAGCTGGTATCATGTCCAAGACTGTGTCCACCGTCATTCAGAGGAGGGTAGCACACACACCCACCATGAAGGTACCTGCATAAGACCTACATAACCAGTTTTGTCAGTTAGTTACTGCAATGTTTTCATTTGCAGGGTTGTTTCTTACAGGTTTTCACGATTTCAAATTTTTGGACAAATCATTCACATTCATATCTAATGGACTGTTGTCATTTTCCTGCTTTTTGCCCACTGTCTCCTGAATTTTTGCTGTTGTGTTTTGTTTTCACATCTCTGCATAACCTTAATGGCAGTGATTCACTAATACATGTTCAGAAAAGCGTGTTTGCTAAATGCCTAAAATGTGATTTACTATTAATGTCGTCATTGTTTTCACCCCAGAGCTCTTCAATGAAGCGCCCTGTCATCCCTACTGAGTTTGGGGCCAAAGTGCCCACCAACGTCCGCCAGCGCTACCTCAACACCTTCATAGATGAATGTGTCAAGTTCTGCCCATCAGAGGACTTTGCCTTCCAGATGGTATGGACGACACACACTTTGCAGCAACTGCACCTTGGGCCATGTTGTCTTTTATAAGAACATTTCTGTCTTAACCCACCTATACTGTATACTTTATGTGCATAATGCTAAAATATAACCATGAAAGTGACATTTCAGGCATTTATCAGACTCTACTGGAGCACTTTTCTTAGGTCCCTGAGTATAGTAAGTTAAGGTTTGGACAGTGACAAATCTGTTAACTGTTGTTTCAGGCCCTTGATGAGGAGAAGATGGTGTATGAGCGCAGTAGCAGTAAGAACATCTACCTCAACGTAGCCGTCAACACTCTCAAGAAGCTCCGCAGCAAGAGCAGCTCGTCTTCCTCCCCTGTCACCAGTTAGTCACCTCAATTGATGTGATATTAGTTTTGAGCATGAAAGATAAGATAATGTTAAGACTACATTTTAGTGTTAACCTGTGTGTGTGTGTGTGTCCTGTACAGAGGCCCCAGGGTCAGTTGCGAACAGGAGGGCCCAGTCCCATGAGGAAGTTCTGGGAGGTCGTCTGGCTGCCACCACCAGCTTCACCATCAACAGGATGGGCAAACAGCAGGAGGAGAAAGTCACTGGTGAGGAGGAGAAGGGGATAGAGAGGGAGATTTATATTTTCCTTTGTTTCTATTCACAAAAAACCTGTAGTGCCTCCAGAATGCCTTTCCCATGATGAGGTGTGGGTGGGATTTTGTTCAGGTCTTTGTTTAGTTTCGCTTTGCTTTGCTTTTCAACCTCTTTGTTTGATTTTTTCATATTTCAGTTAGTTTCTTTTGGAGATTTGTGCGAGTCCTGTTGTTCTCTCATTATGTCCTGTCTTGTTTGTAATGGCCTGATCCTATTCCTGAAATGATAATGGATCAAATCAACAAGACACTCAAATTGAAAAGGATTTCTCTTGTAAAAGAACGCTCTTGGATCTGTTCAACCTCCTTTTATGTACTCGGAGATGAGCAGGGTTTTTGCATTAACAGTGGAGCTATTCAGTGATCCATGTGACTAGCCCCAAAGAAAGGTTGTCCTTGGTTTTATTTACGACAAACTATGTTATCGTTATGACCTGGGGCATGAGGAAACATTAGTGGGGTAGTGAGATAGTGTTGGGCCTAACCCTGGCTTTTTGGTCTCAGAACGGTAGCTCACTTACAAGCGGGATACATTATCATAGTACCTGAGGCTGCACGCCTAACCTGCTCTGGAGCAGATTATGTTCGGATCTGCAAAAAACATTGCATTCAACTTAATGAGACAAATAAGAATAATAAAAACATGTACAGGGGGATTGTCCTGAAGAAGGTCTCTCCTCAGGGTGGGGGTGTTTAGAGACTGACAGAAGCCCTTTGCTTTCCTTGATGATTCATTAGATCACAGATATAAGCGACAGTGTTACTTTTCGCTTTTATGTTTTTGTCTCCGTGATCTGTTTATTTCCCATGCTTCTCACTTTTACAGTCTACTGGATGTGCTGAAATCGTCAGCAGCATGTGTTTACATGACTCCACAATTGTTCATAATCTGGTTTATTGCTTTTATTGTTTTATGTTATTTTTTGGAATATTTTATTGCTTTTTTTATATTCTAGTTGTGTTCTTGGATTCTATTTCATTTTCCTTGATAAATCCTATTAGTTTTGATCCTAGAGCGACCTCATTTCCTCAGGGGATCGACTAAGTTTCATCTTATGTTAAATATGCTGCTCTGGTTCTGTCCATGTCGCATGTGATTTCAGAGTTTGTTTGTTACAAACTCCGCCCCTTTTATGTGAACACGCTCATAGGTGCGTTGGTAAATCGTGGTTGACAGAGCGAGTTGATAACCAGCTTTGTGAGACCAGTTAGTCAGGATTGGCATTGTTTGGTTTTATGAAGCCAGCTATCGCAAAGATACTCTGACTATGTTGAAGTTTGCGAGACAGGCCCTGGACCCCGTCCCTCGAACCTGAGTTAGCTGGATAAGTTTGTTGACAATTTGACATTAGCCTGGGATTTGCTGTTCCTTGAAGCAAGCATAATATTTAATGTCACAAGAACAACAGATTGTTAAGCTCAAACCTGCAAAATCACAGTCTTAGTCATAGTTGGCTGGACTATGACCTTGGCTTTTTAAACCCATCCATGAACTCATTTCCTACCAGAGGTGCCAATAGAAAAAGCTGCAGTCTCTTTCTCCATGGTGCCGTGCCAGCCAAGACCAGGATCGTTGATGATGCTTTCAGCTCTCTACTCTTGTTCCCTTTAGTTCAGAACTGCAGCGCTTAATTATCCAAAATGACTACATCCACGTTTGACAAATCAATCCACATGCTGCCTTCGAGGAACAGAGTTCGCTGGATGTGGAGTAGTACAATAATTTGAAACAGCTGGCATCATATTGGCCTGAAAATAATTAAAGGATGTACGAGGAACGGTACCCTGACCTCACGGGGAACAACGGGGAAGGGCAGCAGGGTGGCCTGATGGTTTTAGAGACTGTGCCGTAACTGGAATGTCAACAGTTTGATTCCCAGAACAGCCAATGGGTCCTTTCGAAGGGTCCTGGAGCAAGGCACTTAACATCTTTGAGCAAGGCAGTTCCAGATGCTCCAATGACACTGCTTACTGGCCAACAGTGCATGATTCCACATAAGATGTTCTTAGTCAACTTGTCTGGGTAAACAAGGGTGAAAGGTGAAGCTCCCTCCTTGTGTGAATTTAGGATGTAAATAAATAAATGTAAATGTAATAAAGTGAATGTATGTTTCACTGTTTGCTCTATAGGGGTCGCACTGTACAGGAAGCTGAAAGCGTACCTGATGACGGAGGAGCAGCTCCAGGAGCATGGCTACCCCAGAGCAAACCCTGAGACCCCCGGCCGGGCCGTGATACACAACCTACCAGAGAAAAAGATCACCACCGATTGTGAGCAACTACATTACCCAGCATCCTCTCACCAATCATAAAATTTATTTCTAATACCTAATATTAGATTATAAGTTGTCCAGGAAGTATTTCTTTTTTCGTAAGACAGTACCAATATTTTTTTTGAGTGTATGTTTTTCTAATCTTTAGTTTCACTCTGTTATGTTTCCAGCATTCAGCAAGATATGCTGTCGATGTGGGGCAGAGTATAAGGTCAATGTCAATGGCAACTGCGTACGCAAGGAGGAATGTAACCATCACTGGGGACGTTTACGCAAACATAAAGGTAACTTCGTATGTCTTGATATTTTTAGTGTAAATATTTATAAATATATTAATATTATTCTTCCTTGTCTGATGAGTCAGATGGCCGAGCCTGAATCAGTCTCCTTCTGTCTTTCTTTGCATCTCTCCTTTTCTCGTTATCTGTCACTCTCTGTCAGTGGCCGGAGGTTGGGAGACGAGCTACAACTGCTGCTCTGGAGCAGTAGGTTCCCCAGGCTGCCAGGTTACCAAGGTAACGGCCCTGAGGACTACAACTACTAATGTTGTTCTTCCTTGTCTTGCAAGAAGTAACATGTCATGGTAGCTCAGCAGGCAAAGGTGGATACCGTGCACTTGTGGATTCGACAGAATAACAATACATGAAACAGAAGAGACTAGATAGTAATATATAAATGTAATTAAGAACTTAGATCCCCTTTCTCTCTCTCCACTGCATCCAAAGCTGAAAAAGTTGGATGCCAATCAACAGCAAAATGTGAAATGATATGAATCAATGAGAAACAATTATCAATTTCATTTGATAATGACAGTATCATCATTTTATTGACACACCTGAACATAAAACATCAATAGACAACATTCCCTTAACAAAAAAATAATTGATCAGATTTGATCAACAAAGCTTTGATGAACATGGTTTTTACATGGCTTAGATAGTGTGATATTATTGTCAGAAATAATAGGCTAAATATCACTGTTATCTCTAAAGTTTTTTTCTGACATATGTTTTGTGGTGTGTGGTGATCATTATATTTTTGATCAACTAAATTCAACTAAATTTTGTAACTAAACTCTCCACTATGCCTTTGTGCTGTAGACAACTTGCCATTGAACCACTAGGGGTCAGTCTAGTCCCCTTGTCTCTACACCCTCAGAATCAAGTACCTCCAGGATAACTAAACCTGAGCTTTCGTTTCACTTCTTTCCACATTGTTTTCTGCACTCTTCTGTAGTACCGATAACATCGGTAACTCTGATTTCAACTTCTTGTATTACCACAGCAACACGTTCAGGACGGGCGTAAAGAGTCAATCGATGGCTACGTTAAGACCTTCAGTAAGCCTCTACCACCAGATGGCAACGGAGGGGTATATGCCCTGGACTGTGAGATGGTGAGTCAGAGAGGTTTCCAAAGTGTTATACCATACTCATACCAATAACCCCAATAGACATTTGGCCTCAAACGACCACTGCTGGGCCGGGGAGAGAAACACTAAGTACTCATTCTTTCATACAGTACTGTATTGTGCTAACTGGTAAATTAAATAAGTCCAGTGGCCCACCTCCAGTTTGCATTTCCTCCATTCAATGTTAAATTCACTCTTTTTTCCCCCTCCCCCCTCCTTGGAAACAGTGCTACACAAAGCAGGGCCTGGAACTGACCAGGGTGACGGTCATCAACTCTGAGATGAAAGTCATCTACGACACGTTTGTCAAACCTGACAGCAAAGTGGTCGACTACAACACACGGTGAGGTCGCTCTCTGTTTGTCTTCTGCAACTCTATATGGGTGGTGCATGTGCTTAGATGAACACACACACACACACACACACACACACTGGTGGCTCAGCAGGCTCTGGTGGTTGGAATCCGGTTCATCCCGTCTCCTTTCCTTCCTTTCACCCTCCACTGTGTGTTATCTCACAAAGTTGAAATGCCATAAAGTAATCAATCAAACAAACACTGTATTTGTAAATGCAGTATATCCTGTATCTACTTCACAGGTTTTCGGGGGTGACAGAGGAGGACCTAGAGAGTGCCACCATCACCTTGAGAGATGTTCAGGCAGTGCTGCTCAGTATGTTCAGCGCTGACTCCATCCTTATAGGGCACAGTCTGGAGAGCGACCTTCTTGCTCTGAAGGTACTTTTACACAGTGACTCAGAAACCACATTTATGGTTGAACATTGATAACTGACTACTGAAACTCACAGTAGACGTAAGGATGTCATAATGTTTAATTTTTTTTATTTATTGTGTTTATAAATGTTACAATGTTGTGTGTATATTATTAGATTAGACACAGGAGCAGGAGCATATGTCGTGAAAGCTAACATTATTAGCTAGTGATGTTAAATTACAGGCCAGGGAATGATTCATACAAGAGAAACAAAAACTGTCTCTCTGCCTGTCTCTCTGTCTTTCTCTCTGTCTCTCTGCCTGTCTCTCTCTTTGTCTCTCTGTCTGTCTCTCTTGCTTCCAGCTCATCCACAGTTCAGTGGTAGACACAGCCATCGTGTTCCCTCACCGCCTTGGCTTGCCCTACAAACGTGCCTTAAGGAATCTTATGGCAGACCACCTCAAACGCATCATCCAGGACAACGGTGAGAAAATCTTAGTTGTGTTGATGATACTTGGGTATCATTTCAGTTTGTCCAACATATCCTTGGAATTGCAGACATAATACATGCTACTAGTGCATGAACAAGTCTCTTATGATATGACATGTTCCTCAATTATTAAGGTCTATCTAGGACTGTTGAAAACTGAATTGTGTAGATTACAAAACAATTTCGACTTTTTGCTTGCGTTTGTATGTTTTCAGTGGAGGGCCATGACTCGAGCGAGGATGCCAGTGCCTGCATGGAGCTGATGATCTGGAAGCTCAAGGAGGATGCAAAGGTCAAGAGATGACCTCTGACCCCTCCACTCCACTCTCCACGTTACAACTTCCTGCCTTCATGGTGGCTGACTGTTGCAGGACAAAATACAAGAGCAAGTGAAAGGGGGCCAATAGCCTAGTGCTGGAGTTTGACTCTGACAGCACCTTGGTGGAAAGGGAAAGGGCTAGGGAGAGAGGGATGGTTCGGCACAGTAGTAGGTCGTCTACAGAGACGGCCTAGCAAGAGCGCACCCAGATTGGTGCTACCTATTGGAGAACTGTCAACCCCTTCCCTTCAGAGCAATAGGGGCCGAAATAAACAGTGTTTTCATTTGCTTATTAGTATTTCAGTTCTAAGTTATGTTGGTTACAATGTATTTCTGTTGATCTGTTTTTCTCTGCTTGAGCGGTGTCTTTTAAGGCCCGAGGTCTCAAAGATTCACAAATAAAACCTTTCTATAGAAGTACTACTTAAAATGCCAGGGCATTGTCTGCTAAACTATGGTGATTAATATAATGCTATTGATGCCGGGCTGTATCCTCGGCCCAACTTGCACTATAGAAACGCCCTTGTTATATAGGGCCAAAATCTGAGTACCTCATCTGTGTAATAATGCATACACTTCTAATGAATAACGAAAAGTGACTTGTTCCTGAGTACATTTCAGTGCGTTGATGTTTTGGAAGCTATTGAACATTGCTACCTAAATGCAGTTGTATTGTTCACTTTGCACCTCATTTTTTTTCAATGACATCAGGTTTAATGTGGTTCATATCAAGTTAATTTTGTTGAATCTGATTAATCCTATAATACTTGATCAAAAGACCCTTAGCAGAAATGTAATGCCTCTGCTACTACCTGGTATAGTTGATGGGATGTATTCGCTGTATTTTATAGTTTAAACAAGATATCGACTATATCCAGCACTGTCTCTTTGTGTTCTGTGCACTGCATGAAAGAAAATTATGAGACTAGTTGTAATAGCACAGTTAGGACATATTACTCCTTCACAAAGACAAAACTATGTTTAGTATTGTTTGAATACTCTAGTGACAAATAGGCCCATTTATTAACTTCAGTCAATTATCATCTAGTGTATATGAGCTAACCTGTGCCGTTTTATGTTGAAAGTGACACACATGACGACTGAAAAAAAGATACTTGAGTGCTGTAAATATGCTGTAAGTAGTTTCCTTTTATATCTGTTCATTTTTGGTTGTTTATCTTTTTCTATTAAAAATATTAGTTAAAACACGACGTCGCCTTGTCTTTACAACCCAACAATTCCTGTAAGCTACAAACACTTTTTGACAGTGTAACCGCTTTTTGTGAGTACAGTTGGGCCGCTCTGTCCATCCAGCCTATATGTCCCTTTAACGGCAGGTGCAGAGGCCGTAATTCTCCTTTCTTCAGCAGATGTGTAATTTGGAAACAAAATGGGAGAGAAATGCTAAACTGAGAGGCCCATCCTTTCTTCAGTGCGTTTGCCTATTGAGCTCCTCCCGTCACATGTCAGTATGCATTTCCCCAGGCCAGGCCACAGACCCCAGGTATTAAAGACCCAGTTAGCTGGGATCAATACCTACACAATGTTCAGTGACAGGGAGGGGGGCTTCCTAGTGTTTATTGAGTGCTGCAGAGATTTGAACATGTGGAGCGAAGCAGCTTAGAGGGGTCTTCTTCATTATCAAATTCGATCAGTGCCTCTCTTTCTCTCCCTCTCCCTGATCACCTTTGACTAGTGGGGGTCACTCGGGGGAAGCGGGGGCCCGCGGCTCCGCTCCAAGGGACCGCAAACTGACCCCATGCTGAGAGACAGGGAGCGGCATTATGTCTCTTAAGAACCAGAGGAAAGAAACACTTTACTGTCTACATGCCTCATCGAACTCTTATGCAAACATTGAGGTTTAGAAAATTGGTTCTGATGGATTCTGGGTTCATCTGACTCGTGCAACATCAACTATGCTGTTGTGATCACACTCAAGAAGCACCGGTCACATTCTGACTCTTTTTCAAAAAGGGGTTTACACTTGTGCTGTTACAGAATAAACCTTTAACGCAGAACACCAGAAGTTTAAAGTGCATTTAAGCAACTGATGTACATTTTTGGCAGAACAAGTCAAAGATGGTGGTATATCATTTTTCTTTCCTTGGGGTCTGAATGAAACTCGGTTGTATGCAAGTTGACCGAACCTTTGTTTAGAGTTTGGATTACGGCTGGGCCTTGAAAGACATGATGGTGTGAAAGGTCTTGTGTGCGTTCTCTCTGTGGTCTGAGTTCACCCCCGCACCCCCTCTGTTTTTGCCCTTGACCCCCAGGCCAGGCCAAGCTGAGCTGGGCCGCCCACTGCTGCCTGTCCCTCTCTCTGCCTTTAATCGCACACTCCTCCTGCCCAATTAAGTGACTGATCTTTACTCAGTCCCTCATATTGATCCACCCGTTGCCAAGCTCCCAAGGGGTGGACAGGAGATCATAAGAAGCTAATTGGAAGGTAAGAAGTCCCTCGGCCTCATGAGACAGGAATTACTGAAGTCCAGTAAGTGAAATCAGTGCATCTCTCAGATCCCTGTTCTCCAGCTCTCCAGTTCTCCAGCTATGATTTAGATCAATAAAATCAGTGTAATGGGTTGGTTTTGATAACTTGTGTATTTATAAAAAGCTAGTTTGCTTAGAGCTGTCTGAAAATGCCCTCTGATGATCTCAATTCTTCTCTGCTCTCTGAAACAGAGCCATTCTTTCATCCAAGCACAGCAGGGCGGCACACAATGCTCATAGCTTCATTTGTGTGTGTGGGTGCACACATGTATGTGTGTGTGTGTGTGTGTAGGTTTATTTTTGCATGTTTGCTTTGTGTGTTTGCACAAGGGTCAATGTCAGTCTAAGCTGTGAGTGTGTCATAGCCAGTGTCAGGCCTCACAGCGTGATCCTGGCACTCACAGGGGCTTAAGAAGCGCTACTGACCCGCCGACCGCTCTCCCTGTCTCCCTAAGGTCAAAGGCCAGCCGGCCCCATCGATTTCCCCCAATGAAGAAGTCTTTAGCTCCTCCGGCTGCTCTCCCCCTTTGGCCCACATGCCCCAGTACTAGCATCGCAGTCCCAGAGGCCTCTCAATTGTGTTTTGCATGCCGATCGATCCAGTTGGTGTCCGAGGGGACCTTCCTTTGAGCGGCTCTCCCACAGATAACTGACAACTACAAAGCTCCCCTCCTGACAGGCCCTTGTCAATACAAATTTCCACTATTGATAAGTAATTAAAGAAAGCCCAGATTTTCAGGGGGTTCATCTGTTAAACAGACATTAACAAAAACTCTCTAGTACTCTTTACACGACAAAAAATAAATAAATCAGCTGCCCCTCCACCCTGTCCCTGCTCAGCTGCTTCCCACTTTCCACAGAGCTAGATACCATTTTAAGGGATGAATGAAACTTCAAATGACATGATGAGTGTCTCTTTGAAGTGCTCACTATCATTTATATTATTCGCTTTTTTCATCATTGTAACAATTTTTTCATCAACAGCAAAATGTTCATCATAACAAACTCTCATCACAACCTCTGCAGTCAATATTTTCTGGGGCTAATAACAGTGACACGCTAATAACTTTACATGTTACATGACATCACGCGGGATAAAGGCAGAGCTGTCAGGTCCCGGTAATTCCCTGTGCTGTTTGCCAACAGTAAACTGGCAAGTTCTCACCTGCTCACCGGTGAGACTGTCGTCCGTGGTGTGACTTAGCCGGGGATAGCCTTTGTCTTTTATTCACTGTAATCCATGCATGTGTAAGTGGATCTTCTAAGAGGAGGATAACTCCCTTAAGCCATTTTAAACACTACAGGAGGCACTAAAAGCCAGTAACTTCTCATTTACCTCTGCCCTCCATTCATTCACATCCAGGTTACCGACTATATCATACTGTTGAGAAATGAATGTGTGTGTTTCTTGTTATAATTTCATGACAACGCTGCTTAGATCAAAGATTGTAGAGGGATGGGACATCAGTGCTATCCTGTCATCT
>CABFOQ010036457.1:0-21454 GCA_900660455.1 Gephyroberyx darwinii | reverse complement strand
ATATATTCTAATAATAAATGTAATAAATACTATCTGTGGTGCATTACTGAAATTATTATAAACCATATGTTACATTTGGACATTTGGCATCTCCATGGAGATCCAGTTGCTAATCTTTCAATTAATGCTCCTGATCTCATATGGTGTAACCATGACCATGCCTTAAATAGTACACATTGACAATGAAAATGCTTGCTTGCCTGAGTTAACCTCCTGCAGTACGTAGTGTCCATACAGTTTTAGAGAATAGGAGAATGAAAGGCTGCTGACTCTCTACTCCCCTCTCCTCCCATGCCTATTCAGAGCCAATGAAAAGAGACGCCCCCTAGCTAGCTGCTCTGTGTTTGACAGATCTGCTTTGACACACATTCAGCTGTTCTGACAACTGCCTTTTTACATTTTGAGTGCACATGCCCATGTGCCCTGCACAATGTAAGCATTTCTCTTAGGGATATGTGTATGTGATTAGGTGGGGCTGTAACATAAGCAAAGGTTATGAGTTAAATTTGAGGCTATAATGTCATCAGTGCACTGAGCGTCAGTGAGATGAGTGTTAGCCCATTAAAGCAGCAGGGTGCTTGTGTTATCCTTGAATTCTGTAAAATGTAGGTTTAATTTCCAGTAAAATATTTAATTGTTAATGACATACTATAAAGGCTGAGTTGGAGGAGTTGCTGACTAGATGGCAAATGCTATGTGGTTAGAAGTTGCAGTGCTGTTGAACATTTTTACTGTACTTCACTTTGTTTCTTTATGCCCAAAAGGTTTCATGTTTCTCTGTATTGTGAAAAAATAAATGCACACCAGGTTTGGAGAGGTGCTGACCATGGCAGACTAAAAGACAAAATGTTGCCCATAGCTTCAGTGCATTAATAATTTTTTAAGGCTTTTGACAAATAATGTCTTCATCAGGACAAAATGCAATGCTAATAGTTCACCGTATGACTTGAGAAAAAAAATGTAGTCTAGACAAAAGGAGAGGGACATGACCTAATGGCTCCAAATACAGAATAGGGATGAAGTTATATAGATGCATATAAAAAGTACATCTAGGAGAACTTTAAATTAGCCAAGGACACTGATTGATTGTTGCGTTGTCTAAAAGATAACACTTATTACAAAGTGAAAGTGAAAGATTTCAAATTAAAATGGATAATCGAACCATTGGGGACAAGAGTGTTGAGGGTGTCAATCAATCCAATATCCCTCTCTGCTCAAAACGAGTCTGTCAAAATCCAGTCTGGTAGGGACGTCCAGGCCTGCACTGGAGGCAGTTTCAGCGAGGGCTCTGAATAAAAAGTACCTCTCCACCACAGGAGCCACAGGACTGCAGTGCACAGCAGAACCTTGCCAGCTGAGACACATTAGTTGCTGTTTCCTCCACATAAGCCGGAGGGAAGATGCAAGGGGAGAACAACATTGTCACAAGCATTTATAATTTAGGATACAACACATGCATCGAGATTATGACGTGTGATTGATGAAGTGAGCTTGTGCCAGTTTGAATCCCTGGACCCACAGGGAGAATCCGGGCGGGAGAAGTTAATGAGACATGCTCTTCCCTTTTGAACAAGACATTTAACCCCCATCCATTCCACTGGAGCTGCTTAGCGGCCAACAGTACGAGGCTGTGAAAGTGCCAGGCAGCTCCCAGGTAACCATCCAACCCTCTGTAACTGCCTCGCCAGACAGTTGCTGTAAATAAAAATGTGTTCTGCAACTTGCCTGGTTAATAAAGGCTTCAAGAAGTTGTGCAATCTCTTGCTGGCAACACTTTGTACCTAGAACGTAAACTTAAACCCCTAATTTTGACTGGCTGTAACAGTATTATCTCTCCTCCTGGAATCGTCTCCTCTACTTTGTGGAGAAAGAAGGCTATAAGAAGTTGTTAAAAAGCTCTGGAGTGATTTTATAATTCGTAAGTTGAGAAAGAACCAAGACAACCAGATAGGCAGCCGTGTTGTTGTGTTGCTCTGATTTCTCTCTAATGGAGAGGGATTTGTTTTGCTTAGGGCCACCCCCAGTCCATAACTGTAGCATGGTGCCTATGGTTGAAATGTTGTGGCCTCACTGTTGGCTTTGTTTGCGTTTTGATTGATTTGCTGAACTTTTGATCGGACTGATAGTATGTGACATCTAAACATAGGTACTACATGTTTTTTGGGGATGGAAAATGTTTATTTTTACATTGATCATTTTTGGAAATATTGTAAAACATGAGTAATCATGAGTAATCATGAGTTTTGCAAGTTGAAAAATGCAGCTTTTTCAGTTCCAGTTTCCATTTGAGCACATTAATTTCGTCATGGGACTTTAAAAGGTAGAGGCTTGATGTTTTTGTGGTTTTGTCATATAGATTAGGCTTAGCTAAACACTTTTTGAGCAAGCATCTGTGTCACCGGAGACCAACATTGCACAGAAATCATAAGTCATATAAATGTCTTCTTGGCAGAGAAAAATGAATCACTTAGAAAGCTCTGTGTGCTTGCAGCGAGAGATTTGATGCAGGGTGACAGATTTAAGGTAACACCTGCACCTAGCAAACACAGCTGAAACCTATTAGAAAAGTATTTGATTTTAAATTAAATGCAGTTGTGGTTGACCAGCAGGTTATGTTGGATTCACTGGGAGCATCAGGAAAGGAACAGGCAGTGGATGTGTTGCTCAGATGAGGGCTATTTCAGTCAGATCTCCCCCTGCTCCGGCAATATCAAATTTTAAATATCGCCACATTTTTGAAGTGTGTACTTATCTAGCTGAGCCCTGAAGAAAGGGTTCAGTCATTAAATTGTCTGAACATTTTGCTGCTGCTGTATTAGTAGGCTTCTCACTGTGTTCTTTTTGAAGTCTAATTTACTACAGATGATTATATTTATTCCCAAACCAGAACAACAGACTTCTCAGGAAAACAACAGACCACAGGCCCAGAGATTGATTGTGGCTAGGTTTCCTGTGTGCAATAAATCACTTCAGCTCACTTTTTCCTCTTAAGAGCCTTAGTGCAAAAAGAACGTCAAGACATCCAAGTCTGTGCTAAAGTGCTCATTCTTTGTCTCCAGTTCTGCCCCAAATCACTTTTCCTGCTCTCCTGCTATCATGGCATCAAGTCAGGTTGTCCTCAGACCCGGAGGAAAAATGTGAACCATATTGAGCAATGATTCCTGCTTTTTTATGTGTGAATCAGGTGGTGGCCTGAGTGTAGTCACACACTGATAAGAGTAGGAATGCATGGTTTTGTTATTTGGTTACAACCACGCCTTATCAGCAAAGTTTAGCCACAATGATTGCCAAATGAATGAACAGTTAACTAACAAAGTTATAGATGCTTCAATTGAAATTGTTTGAGCAAATTTTATTTTTTTGAATAAGAAAATCATCTGTTACCAATCAAATACAGATTTCTGAAATATAGCCCACCTAAAGTATGTTCAAGAATTTCCCCCTATTAAATTCTTGCTATTAGTCTCTCAGTGGAATCCTTTCTGGGCAAGTTGTTGAGTTGTTTGAACAGAATAATGCTTACTGTGAATTGGTGTGAGTAGATCCTGCTATAATATATGGCACTGAATGTTTTTTTGCCAGGAGAAGAGGGAATGTAACACGGCACACTGTTTGCTCACTAACAGACTCACAGGCTCAATTTTTTTTGCCTCACAAAATCAGATGGCAGCATTAGGGCAGGGCGATCATCATTACCAACAGTGGCTTGGAATGAATGAAATGAAAGAATCTCTTTCATTAGTTTTCAAATCGTTCTGCTGATTATCCCACACAATGATAGAGAAAGGCTTTCTTTCCAGACTCTGTCTGAAGGAGTAGATAGTAAGCAGAAGGTAGTCTTGGGAGCTCGGCGCTCAGCCTTTACTCAGCTCTGCATTTCTGTCCCATGTTCTTTTTATAAATAAATACAAAATAAATAAATAAATACCAATGACTGAGTCAATATTGTAAATAAGGAAATGAGAGGCAGAAATGCAGTTGATTGCATTTTTTTATTGACTTTTTAACCTGCTGGTTATGGACAGAGATGACCACCCACATAGACTAAACAAAATCTTTATCAGTGTCAGCATTGTTACAACTGACATCAGAGTGAAACCCCAGAGCTGTGTGGCTGGACTGGAACATAATAAACCCATGACAGCCATCTAGTGGAGGTACTGGTTGGCAGCCTCTACCTCTGTGTTTCCTCTGCATTGGGTTTAGCTGCAGTGGTTCCCCACAGCTGGTAAATTCAGTGAAATTCATCAAAATCAAATAATTATATTTGTGATTGGAGCACAATTGTCCATACATCATTAAACATCAAAATAAAAGCCATTCTAATACTGCAACACCTACTGGAAGTGATCCTGGTCCATGGGTTCAGGAGAGATTCGAGGTCTCAGAACCAAAATTCCTTCCACACAGGAAACACTGCTGTAGCTAATCACACAGAGGAAGAAGCGCTTCTAGACGTTTACAGCTATTGGGTCCAGTCTCTTAGTTTTCTAGTGTTATGGAAATGGCTTCTGGAAAGAATTTTTTTTCCATGGAAAACTGGAGCTATCACTCTGTGCACTGACATATGTTACCTTTCTCCTCCCTCCTCGTGTGCAGATTGAGTTGTAAATGTATCGGCAGCAGAGAGCCCAGTATGAAGAAGACAGTCCGGCCAGCGGTGAGTAAGGTGAGTGGAGAGCGAGGGAAGGCAGAGACCACGGTTACAGTAGGTACCGGAAAGCCTGCAGCCAAGACCACCACCACAACACCTCTTTCTAAGGTAAAACTCAGCAACTGATATGTGCCACAATCTACTGGACTATTTTAGTATGTTTGAATTTTTTCTCTTTGAATTGTGTAGTGAATCGATTGAATTTGTGTTCTTCTAGGTTAAAAGCAATGATGATTTGTTAGCAGCAATGGCGGGAGGGGCTCCTACATCTAGTAGTGCTGTCACCAAGACCAAGAGAACCACCTCCACTGGGACCAATGCAAACAACCCAGACAGCAAGCCAAAGACAACATCAGGTATTCCTATTAATTCATGTCAAAACATTAATTTCATCCTGTGTGCTGTTGTTTTGTGAGGAGTGTTAGATTTGTCTTTCTTCCCCTACCAGGTACCTCAGCCAAGCGTACAACATCCTCAACTTCCAAGGAGCCAAACTCATCGCGAGACCGTTTGCGGACATCCCGGACCTCAGTCAGTAAGAAGCAGTTGGTGTCAGGGGCTGTGCAGGGAGATGCGGCCTCAGGGAAGCGTTCTCGAAGCCAGCTCCTGGCAGAGTCTGAGAGCCGTATGAGCAAGTCTAAATCAGATGGCCAGATCAGTGACAAGGTGGCTCTTGAGGCCAAGGTCAAAGACCTGTTGGGTTTGGCTAAGAGCAAAGATGTGGAGATCCTGCACCTCCGCAGTGAGTTGAGGGACATGAGGGCCCAGCTTGGCCTGGGAGGGGAGGAGGTATCCCTACAGGAAGGATCTGGGGAGGAAGAGAAACCCCAGGTTTCAGCCATCACAGCAGCTGATGTGGAGTCCACCTTGCTTCTCCTGCAGGAGCAGAACCAGGCCATCAGAGAGGAGCTCAACCTGCTGAAGAGTGAGAACCGCATGCTGAAAGACCGGCTCAATGCACTGGGCTTCTCCTTGGAGCAGAGATTGGATGCCTCTGACAAGCTGTTCAGCTACCCCTCCCTTAGCCCAGACCTGGCAGCCGGTAGTGGACAAAGTGATGGTGGAGGCACAGGTACGCTGACCTCCTCAGTGGAAGGCTCTGCCCCAGGATCTTTAGAGGATCTGCTGACGGGTCACCAGCATGGAGGCTCAGCGGACAACCTAGATAGTGAATCCAGTGAGGTTTACCAGGCTGTCACCTCCAGTGATGATGCTCTGGATGCCCCTTCTGGAGCCTCCTCTTCCTCTGAGTCAGAGAGTGCACCCAGCAGAGAGCGCTCACGTAGGGGCAGCAGTGGCAATGCCAGTGAGGTATCAGTGGCCTGTTTGACAGAGCGTATCCACCAGATGGAAGAGAACCAGCACAGCACTGCTGAGGAGCTCCAGGCCACACTACAGGAGCTGGCTGACCTGCAGCAAATCACCCAGGAGCTGAACGGGGAGAACGAGCGGCTCGGCGAGGAGAAGGTCATCCTCATGGACTCCCTGTGCCAGCAGAGCGACAAGCTGGAGCTCTACGGCCGACAGATCGAGTACCTACGATCTTTGCTGGACGAGCACCATCTGTCCTATGTGCTGGAAGAGGACATCAAGAGCGGCCGCTACATGGAGCTGGAGCAGCGCTACGTGGACCTGGCAGATAACGCCCGCTTTGAGAGAGAGCAGCTTCTAGGGGTACAACAGCACCTCTCCAACACACTGAAGATGGCTGAGCAGGACAATGCTGAGGCCCAGGAGATGATTGGAGCACTGAAGGAGAGGAACCACCACATGGAGCGCATCATGGAGTCAGAGAGACAGGACCGGGCAGCCATGGTGGCCGCCCTAGAAGAGTACAAGGCGGCAGTGAGCAGTGACCAGGCGGAGCTGAGTCGCTGTAGAGCCCAGCTGGACCAGGAAAGGCAGAAGGTGGCCGAGCTGTACTCTATTCACAATGCTGGGGACAAAAATGACATCTGTCAGCTGCTGGAAGGAGTGCGGCTAGACAAGGAAGAGGCTGAGGCCAAGGCTGCTAAGATGCAGGAGGAGCTGGGACACACCCGCAACGACGTCACCCGATTGCAGGACACTCTCAGTAAGGTTAGTTCAGTCCAGCGCCAACTTAAAGAACAACCTGACTTTTTGGGAAATTGGCCCATTGGTCAACTTACCCTTTATTTGACCAAAGTGTGGATTGGCAGAAACACCAACTCTGGATTACTATGACTATTACGGTCTATCTTGTCATGTTAAGCTTAGTAAGCTTTAAATGTTCACACTATCAAGAGGCTAGAAGTTAGTTATTTGTTTAAACTCCTAGCAAAGAGTGCAGCACTTTAAATGAGTTGTCAGCAGAAGCCATGACCACTGCTTCCCACATAACTCTGCACACAAAAATGATTCTTTATACTCTATTATCACAATTCTGTATTTCCTACTTTAGATACAATCATGCACACATGATACTTTGGTATAAATTATGATCTGAAATTGTTTACACTGATGAAGCTTGGGTATACATATTGCACATTAGTCAGCTAAGTACCATGTTATGCTTGTTAAAAATCTGATGGAGGAAACCCTTCTTCCTGTGTGTGAAGCTTGATAGGGAATACAGAGACTTCCAAGAGCAGGTGCAGCAGCAGATGGCAGAGCAGGAGCGAGGGCTGGAGAAGCAGCGCGTGGAGCTGCAGGAAAAGGAGACAGAGATTGCTGATATGAAGGAGACCATCTTTGAATTGGAGGATGAGGTGGAGCAGCACCGAGCTGTCAAACTCCACGACAACCTCATCATCACTGACCTTGAGAGTAAGTGGGCTGGATACACACTGTACCACCAGGGTGCAGGGGGGAAGTTAACACTATGCTATGAGATACATAGCTGGTAAGCTTGCCACTCTCCAATTTACTTTGGCAGGCAACCAGCAATTATGTAGAGATCCTATTGGAAAGGTCATATTTGGCTGGTAAAGCAGTGAAAAGTGACAGCGGGTTTCCTGCCCTGTGCATGATAGCTTATAATAGCCCATATCTTACATTGTAATCTCCTGCCCTAAAGTGTCTGTGTCAAACTTCCTCTATACAGAAATAAAAATCTGCAGTTGTGTGGTAGCAAGACAATTTCCACATTAAATGGTATGATGTACTCCTATTTTTATACGGTTACCCAACAGCCTCCATTTAGAACTGGTACTGTGTTTGTCTTCAATAGAGTTTCTTTAAATGAGCACCTGCTGTTTCATACCTCAGTGCTGGCGTCAGTGGGTCTGAATAATAAAAAGCTCTTATGCTCACATTGTGTTTTGAGCTAATCCAAGCCAAGTTTGTATGAAAGTATGAACAGTTGATCTTGATTTTTTTTTTAATACATTTTTATGAATGAGGCCAAGAGGCTCTTGATATGTTTTAAATAAAAGACCATCATGCTCTCTCCCTGCACTGTGTGTGTGAATCTAATCTGCAGCTTGTTCACATGGACCCCACCGTGTGTTTACTTCCTCTCTCAGATTCTGTGAAGAAGCTGCAGGACCAGAAGCACGACATGGAGAGGGAGATTAAGATTCTTCACCGGAGACTGAGGGTGAGAGGGCTACAGCACGCCACTGGGCCATCTGAGTACTGAATCACTATTGTCCCGGTCAGACCTGGGTCAAATAGCATTTGCAAACAATTCTTGATTTTAATTTGGTTGGTGTACCACCTGGGAGGGACCTGCCACATAAGACAATACAATGAACCAGAACATTTAGACAATCACATCAAAATGTTTGAAAGGTAATTTAGTATCATTTTCTGTGATTGACAGTTTACCTGACACTTCTTTGAATTGTCTTGGTGTGGTAGACTTCACCCGTCTGGTACTCAATGCAGGTTAAACCAAATGCAAAAGCTTTTTTTTTGCAAATACTCTTTGACTCAGGTCTGGTCTGCAGCTGCTGGATTCATTGGATGATTTGATCTATCATTTATTCTAAATCATGTTAATCTCTCAGCTGTTGTGTGTGTGTGTGTGTGTGCAGGAGGAGTCGTTGGAGTGGCGTCAGTTCCAGGCTGATCTGCAGACTGCTGTGGTCATCGCTAATGACATCAAGTCGGAAGCGCAGGAGGAGATTGGAGACCTGCGGCGCCGGCTG
The DNA here is from genome assembly GCA_900660455.1 of Gephyroberyx darwinii. Classification (NCBI taxonomy): domain Eukaryota; kingdom Metazoa; phylum Chordata; class Actinopteri; order Trachichthyiformes; family Trachichthyidae; genus Gephyroberyx; species Gephyroberyx darwinii. Next base: position 12,688 of record CABFOQ010036457.1, on the reverse strand, counting down.
CAGGAAGCCCAAGAGAAGAACGAGAAGCTGAGCAAGGAACTGGACGAGGTCAAGAGCCGCAAGTAAGACCCACAGAGAGATATCCAAGTTTGGATGAGCTCCAGCGGTTACACTGACCTCAACTGTCTTGTGTTTGTTTCTAGACAGAATGAGGGAAGATTAAGCTTTGCTTATTTGATTATGATCAACACTCAGTAGCAGTGTTTCCATGGATTTAATTTAGCTATGGTGGACACCACATGGGAAAATTGCCCTCACAGCTAGAAAATGTAAATTGCATTGAAAAATGATCATCTGGTCTTATTGCTCAGCCCTCCAACCAATAATTAATAATTACAATTACAGCATAACTGTTCATATAACATGATAGGAATACCTAAAGAAGAGCTATTCCTAAACTGCAATACCTACTGAAACGGCACCAAAAAAAAGAATTCACACTACTCACTACACTACACTACTCAGGAGTATCTGAAGACAACTTCTACACACTTCGGTTATTATTGTAGCCTAATCTTCAGCATATTTATTGCTCCCTGTTTTAAGAGTGGTGCATTGTGCAGTGCTGATTCTTCTACTGTGGGCCTTTTCCAATATACTGTCATCCGGTTTCCATTTTAGCGCTAATAAAGTTTGCAAATCTGAATCTTGGCATCTAGAGTCAGGCTCCTCAGGATGCCACTGGGTGCATTTGTTGAGAGTTATTGGCACATGTTAGTGTGGATATGATTCATAATATGAAAAAGGGACAGCTACTATTACAACAGCTCGACAGCACAACATTTCAACAGATTATAGGAATACAGTAAGGACAGTAGGTAATTTAATGATACTGAATGATGAACTCCAGGTATCATTTTCTCCAAAATGGATATATAGAATGTTTTAAGTGAGCCCTAGTATTGAATATGTTTTCTGTTGTTCCCCAGGCAGGAGGAGGAGAGAGGCAGGGTGTATAACTACATGAATGCTGTGGAGAGGGACCTGGCAGCGCTGCGACAGGGGATGGGTCTCAGTCGGCGTTCCTCTACCTCCTCTGAGCCCTCACCCACCGTCAAAACGCTCATCAAGAGCTTCGACAGTGCCTCACAAGGTACCCCGCAATGCGAGTGTAAGATGCCCCACTTTTCTCACTTGAGTACTTTTGATGATACTGTTTAATGGTTATGAATCTGTGTTGCTGCTCGTAATAATTGTCTGCAGTTAGTTGTTTTCAAATTGCTAAATTATTTTAAATCCCCAGACTGAACAGAAATTCAACGGTGGAAAAATCACATGATTATTTGCTGTCTCCACTGCTATATTCAGAGACTCTCAGGGCTTATTTATGAAAATGCTTCAAATGCTTCATCATACGATCATTTCAGAGTCTGGTAAAAAATCAAATGAAAATGAAATCTGTAGCAGTCATAACAAATTACTTTTAAAATGAGATATATTACAACTTGGCTGGTAATTGGCACAGAACTTGAATGTAGGAATGCTTTTATAAATGAGGCTCATGGTAAAATTCATTATATCAATAGCACATTGACAGTTTTGTTTGTAACAGCCCTAAGCTGAGCTGTATTTGACTGACTGCTCCTTTACTTTAGGTCCAGCTTCCAACGGTACCGCTGTGGCTCCAACAGCCCCTGCTGCCCCGCTACCACGTACCCCCCTCAGCCCCAGCCCCATGAAGACGCCGCCAGCAGCTGCCGTTTCACCCATACAGGTACAGAAAAAAAGGGTTTGTGGGTCTCTAGTTGTATGGGTGGCAGGCACAGTGACCTAGTGTTTGTAGAGACTGTCCTGTAGCCAAAGGGTAACACTAGCAAGATTTATTAGTAAAATCAAGATGTTTCGGCACATGCCTTTGTCAGAGGTTGTAAAACAATTAATCTAAAAGTGTATATATACATATAGAAACACACTAAAATTAACCAGTAGAATAAGAGACAAAGGAATTAACAGGCAATAGAATACTAACACATACAGCCTTATTGAGCCATACCAAAGCAGAGGATCATGTGACCCATTTGCTACCTACAAAGGTCCGGTCATGTTGCTGGACGTTCCTCTTTTCTAGTTTACTGCCCATTCCAAGCACATTGTGAGTGGGTGAAAATAACAATTCACAAAGGTCTCCGGTTCAACCCCTGCAGCAGCCAGTATGTGTCCATCAAAAGCCGTGTGTCCTGTCAGTGCGCCCTTGAGCAAGACACTGAAACCCCCCTGCTCACTCTTTGTCAGTTGTTCTGGTAAGCCCTTGACCTAAAGACAGGAAGTGTCTCCTATTGTAAATATAGGAGACACAGGAAGCTGATAGGATTTGTAATTCATAAAGATGTTTTTGTGTTTGGTTGTTTCAGAGACACTCCATAACTGGGTCTATCTCAGCAGCCAAGCCACTCTCCTCTCTGGCTGACAAGAGGCCCAGCTACACAGACATCACCATGCCAGGTGAGGCAAACTGACTATCCAAATACACTTTATCCTTAAATATCTAATATCTAAAACAGGGTGGTGCCTAAAGATGGTGTAGTGGTTAAGACCCCAACATCTGGAACCACATGTATCCTTTTGTCCTATGTCTTCCCTTCTCTCTTTCTACTCTGCTCTCCCTCCGTCCCTCTGTCTCAATAAGGAAGAAATATTAAGGGGAGTGGCCTGCCCACTCTCTTATGGGAAAAAGCTAAAAAAGTGTTTCCCGAGAGGCCTGAAGTTTGGAGTCAGCAGAGTTTGTGTTGACTTCAATTAGAAAGGTCAGTTAATCAAAGCACTAGAGGGGGGGATACAGGCACGTAATGACCCACCACGTAGAATCTCCCTCAGCACAGTCTCACCAGTAATGAGTTCAAGTGCTTCGTGTGGATGTGCTTACTTGGCCATAGCCTCCAGTGTTTTCGGTATTTTTCTCTGATTTATTGTTTTGTTGCTTGGTGGGTCAGCCTCATTCTTCAGTATTCCCTAAGCTGAACGGGGATGGAACGTTCCTCTCTCCTGACCCTGTTACGTCTAATTTGAGAGGAAACTCTCTAAAAGGCATACTTGTACTGTACGTGACGTAAATATCCTATTATATCCACAGCTGACCACCTTCTCAGGGGAACCTCGGCTAGCCGCCCTCCTTCTGTCCTCCAGAGGGTCTCCAACATGGATTCCACCAAGGCAATCTCAGGTTAGAGATGGTAGTTTACCCGGATATGAAAAGCAACCCAGTCATCAGTTTAGATTCCCCCAAATCAAGATTATCATGTCTAGACAACATGACAACAAAATCAAGTTTGCTTGACAAAAAACTGAAAATGTATTTTGTACTGTGCCGTGGTATTCAATGTATCTAGTTTACTAAACACAATTGGACTCGATGTCCCTTAATTCATTTCTTGTTCTCTTATTTCTTATTCAATCTTTTGGGGTGTTTATTTCCACAAGTGGTAACTCAACCTCAGAGTTTACAGACCTTGCCAAGAATTTGTAGTTATTTATTTCCTTTGGCCCATTTACGTTGAAAGACAGAACATGTATTATCCTAGCAGTAAGGTTGCTCATGCTGTACACTGCCTCCTCTGTCCTGACCAGTGTCCCGCCGGAGCAGTGAAGAGATAAAGCGGGACATGTCGGCACCAGATGGGGCCTCCTCCACCTCCCTGATGGCCATGGGTGCTGCCTCGTCCCAGCTCTCCCTGTCCTCCTCCTCTCCCACCGCCTCTGTCACCCCCACAGCACGCAGCCGCCTAAGGTACCACTTTGTGGGAGTGTTCTCAGTATTTTGGAGAAAGGTGTTGCCTCAACCGCATTTTGTACCGATAATGAAAAGTGGGTAGACCAGCTGCAGTAGCTGCCCTACAGCCGATGCGCTCCATTTTGACTCTTCATGAACAACAACCACCAACTTTTCTATCGGTTCTTCCTCCATTTTCATCTGTTGTTGTTGTTATTGTTATCATAAGTGCCAGCTGCCTATGTAGTAGAAACCCCCACCTCTTCCTCTTTGTGATTGGTCAGCTCAAAAAAAAAGTCCACTCTGCCTAAAATACGCATTTCCGAAGTGGCTACATTTCATCCACCTTGCGTATGCTCCTAATTTACTTTCATGTAAAAAAGCTTCTGGTAATTAGAAAACATATAATAGAATGAGCATGCCCTTACTTATTCAATACTGGTTAACCTCAAAATGTTTATAGACCTCTGAGGCATCCCAGTGGGCTAAGGGTCATACCATACAATCTGACTCATTACCTCTGTCATGTTGTGTTCCCCATCTCCCATGTCAGTCACTCTTTGCCCTGCATGCTACCTTGCAGAAATGCCTTAAAAGTATCTTTAAAAAATAAATATTTTAAGAGTGTGGTAGACTATTAAGTAACCATGTCTTATTTATGTGTATGTTAAAGAGAAGAGAGGAAGGACCCTTTGTCAGCACTGGCCAGAGAGTATGGAGGCTCCAAGAGAAATGCCCTGCTTAAGTGGTGCCAGAAGAAGACTGAGGGCTACCAGGTAGGTTGCTGTGCTGTCAGCAGTGCCAGGTTTGATCTCCCGTAAACCCAAGTGTCCACCGTAGCTGTCTTTGAGCAAGATACTGAATCCCTACCAGCTCTAAGAGCAATGCTCTCAAGCTGACCTTGACCTTTGACCTCCCTGGGGTCAGGCACAAAGACATATTTCCCCCTCAAGCATCAATAGAGAATTAGCACTGTTTAATAGGGGCTCTCTCCCTTTCTCATCCAAGTCACAGATGTTTTCATGAGGCTTGCTCTCTTGTTTGTGTAGCTTTTATTTTGTTGGGAATGTAGTAAAATCCCCAACCCATTGACTCAAATCAGAGAATCTTTTCCAAACATGTTTGGATAGGAAACAAACATGTTAACGTTGACCTAGAAATGACTTGTTTGAATTGAGAATGACCAACTTGTTTGTCTAGGGTCACTTGCCATATCGAAGAAGTGTTTTTCTCTTTGGATTAGTGTAGAGAGGGAATGGTTACCATGGCTCCCATATAACTAGGTCCTCACCAGGAAGTGTGCAACATTTAACACATCCTGTCAGTTACTTCACGAAAACATTGGATTGCCTGAACCACAGCATACTATCTAGAGAATAGCTGTGAAGGGACTGGAATTTTTCCATGAATCAAGTTGTATATAACTACATTTGTTTCCTTGCAAAAAGCTATTAGAATTACAAACTATAAAGGATTGTCACCTGAAACATTTTGAATTACTAAGCAAAAGTGCACACTGGAAGACAAACCCCTATGTTATTGATTCCAATAGAAAATGACCAGATCTGAATGTGGAAGAATAATGGTTATAATTCATCCGAAATCCCAGGACTGTCATCAGTAGAAACTGGTCTCTGTGGTTAAATCATTTAAAATAGTTTAGTGGCAACTCAATTTATTGCAGCCATAATGTTGTTGGAAGCAACGCTGACAGCAGAGAATCCACAGCGGCTGACATTCATGACCCAGAATAAAATATTGTCTCCTTTAGTTCAGATCGGGTCCGGAAATGTCTTTCATTTAGGTCCTGAGCTGGAATGTTTCAATGAGTGTAAATGGACCGTTGTTCACTTTTTCAGAATATTGATATTACCAACTTCAGCAGCAGCTGGAACGATGGCCTTGCGTTCTGCGCTGTGCTCCACACCTACCTGCCTGCCCATATCCCCTACCAGGAGCTCACCAGCCAAGAGAAGGCAAGTACAGCTCCCAGTATAGCTGTGACCTATAAAGCATGAAGAGTCTTTAATTAGTTTTGTGAGAGAGACCGTTCCGCTATGTGACTTTGAGTTTCTCTCCTCTTCCTCAGAGGAGAAACTTTACCTTAGCTTTCCAGGCTGCAGAGAGCGTGGGGATCAAATCCACTTTGGTAAGCTGAACATGATGAAATGATTTTTTGGAAGAAGTTTAAATATAAGACTAAACAATGTGAAAATATATTTCGAGTGTCAAGAATGTGTATAAATCCAGGTCCAGGCATAACAGTGGGTCAAATATAAAATGCCTTTATTTAGACATTACATACACCCTGAGGAAGGCATAAGCTGAAATGTGTAGGTTGTGTATTTTTTTCTTTTCTATTAATAGATCTCTTTGCCCTCCAAATAAAGGCATTTTATATTTGACTCAGTTGTGCCAAAACCTGGATTTATATACTCTCTTGACACTAAAAGTATATTTTTTCCATCGTTTGGTTTCTCTCAGTTACTCCCAAAAGCACTTGTGATGTAGGTTTGAAATCCTGATGTGTTCCAGGTGCAGTTCTTCACCTGGATTCACAAACGTTTAAATGTGTTGATACAGTAGTGGTTATAATTTATATGGCTTTATTTGGATTAGGGCCTCCCTATATGTGCACAGATAGATTTATTTGCTAAATGAGAGAAGACATTTTCAGATTTGTACGTGTTTGCGAAAAAAGCGGTTGGCTCAACAACTAAAAAAGCAAGCGTTCATTTTGTCTGATTTCCATACTGGAAGAAAAAGCAAATTCCAACTGCTGACCTAATTTGTTAATCCTAGCCATTAATCAAGTATGTTGAAGTATATTCTGAAGCATGTTCTGCATTTGAGCAGCATGTTTTTATATGGTTCTGCTCTAAAATAGATGAACTATATAGCCTGCATTCTACTACTACTACTACTACTACTACTACTACTACTAATAAACAATAATTAATAGCTGGCTGAAATAATTGCTAAACTACTGCTAAAATATATTATTGATGCATATCAGATTAAAACAATGGAAGGTTTATGGTATATTTGAAGAGTTATTCCAATAATCCAAAAGATATTAAAAAAAAAAGACACAAAATCTCAACAGGATTGATAGCGAAATGCCTCTTCTGGTACTTTTTAAAGAAAGGTGTGTAATTTACGCCCTTAGTTGACAAAATGAGTACAATTCTGCAATCTAGATCATTTATATTTTAAAGCTATTGAATGAACATTTCTAAAATGGATACATCTGTTAGAAGAGAACCCTTCCATTTTTATCTGTGTTGTGTCTCTTTCTCTGTTGCAGGACATCAATGAGATGGTGCACACAGAGAGGCCAGACTGGCAAAGTGTCATGACCTATGTCACAGCCATCTATAAGTACTTTGAGACCTGACTTGAACATCCCACCACCCTGCTCCTTCAGCACAATCGGAGCCAAGTCGGCCCTCCTGAGCTGTCCGCAACATTTCAGCCCCCACTTTCAACGGTTATACCTCACTTGGCTGAATCGCCCCCAAGCCCCAGCAACACCCAGTCATGTTGCATGTCAGCCACTTTGGCTCTGCTTTTCTCAATATTTAGCAACACTAATGCAGGCCAATACCTCAGTAGACTCACAAAGCTACTCCATCCTTCCAATGCAGTTTCGGAGGTGTATCTTGTATTGTTCTAGTCTTATTCAAGGGCTTGCCATGTTAGGATGATAGCTGTGTGTCCACGCAATTAAGCCATGAGAAGTGACTCTATTTGATGAACCATCTTGATCTTTTGGTGAACCAAGTATAAAAATGTACCTGCAATCGAAACCTGCAGATCATCTTTGCCTTCAGGATGCGTCTGAAGGAAGAGCATTGAAGACAAACCTAGTCTCAGTGCCTTCTACCTGACTTTTCCTCGCCAAGCATCTTCCCAAATATTCCTCCAGACGTTACCCAATACCCAGGGTATAGTCTGTTGAAGGGGAATGCCATCAAAATGTACTTTTAGGTTGATATTCTGCAAAAGTAGATGTTTTTGTAAAAAGTCACAATGTTTTTTTCATTCTGAATATATTCTGGAAAATGTCTGCTTCAGAATAACAACCAATAAAAGTCAGCTGAGGTGGACTTCCCCTTAACCCTGGCAATAAAGGAATTCCCTTTGAATGGAATTTAGACACAGACAGCCTTTCTGCACCAAGTCTTCCTGACTCATGATACAGATGCCTCTGATTAAATGGATGAAGTGCCTGTTTGAATTATATTGCAGGAGACTAGGAGGCGGCCTCTTCATATGGGCCAAAGCGAACTATCTTTTTACTATTGTTTGTGAAGCCCAGGAATTTAGGGGTTGCCAAATATGTTTCAAAGCCTTTCAGCGGTTGAACTCTAGCTTGGTCATCAGAAGAGACCGAGGGCTTGACGGTCCCCACGGTCACGACTTCTGTCTCTGAGTGGCTGTCTGTTTTTCATACACAGAATTATGTGTTTTGTTAAACAACACTAATACACATTTTGTTGGGAACATTTTGTTAAGCAACACTAACACATACTTTATAGGTTTGATGATTTCCAAGCACAGATCCATAACAAAGGACAGCACTGAATATGAATTGGGTGTGTTAATAAGAGATCCTGAAGTCTAGGCTTGCAGCTACTAATACTGTGAGTATTTCCATTCTTTTAGGCCTGCAGTTTGCCAACTTGCACTTGGTAGGAAAGATTTGCATTCATAAGGCACATAGCAACACAGTGTGTTTATCATAGACAAAATGTGAGTGAATAGGATCATTTAGTCTTCTAGTACGATGCATATGATAGAATGTGGACCGTGTCTTTTCTTATCAACAAGATATGTTCTTTCATCTGTGAAGTGATTTTTTGTATACACCAGAGGCTCTTAAACTTGGTCGGGGACTCTGGGACTCAAATTAGGACTGGGATTAAAACATATTGCTACTCTAGTATGGAAACCAAGCAGAAACAGAACCATAGTTTAGAAGCGCTGATCTAGATCATTGCAATGGCTCCATTTAGAACTGCAAATTTTGCAAAACCTATAATTTTGCACATCGTACAGTATAAACTACAAGGAATGCACATGTGACTTGAGAATTCACTGTGCCATTGACTTATTGTGTGTTAGGTGCTGATGCTGTGTTAGGTTCTTAGTATTTGAAATTCTGAAGTAGAGTAACTAACCATTACTATAGGCATACTGTCTAGCAAACAATATGTTGAATTTGTGTACATTCAGTCAGCACCATTACTATAATGCTGTTTGACTACCACATGCTTATCGTGCCTCTACATATCAGTTTCAGTGTATTTATTTGCATGGTTTTCAGATCATTGTAGTGAGGTTGTTTTTTTTTATGTCTGAAATGTATATGAATCTATTACACATAGCTGCACTGACATAAGCTTTTTATATGCCACACTCATTTCCTGCCTTAACAGTTTAGTTTAAGCTCCCTCAAAGTGATATCTTGACATTAACATTTTAGTTATCTTTCAAGTTTTGACAAAGTTTCTATATTTGTCCTTCAATTTCCCCAAAGTGGCTTGTTGGTGTTCCTCATTGCAACTATGTGTTTTCCCTGAGGAATACTACTGGTGTTACTCAGTCATTTTAGGGAAACTGGAGGATAAATTGATGTTTTTCTTCCTATGACTGGTTAAGCTAACTAAAATTGAAAATGTCTAGTAATCTCCTTCATGTCTACCAGTTTAGAAATGGGCCAGATATTGTTGCCGGTATCAACCGCAGCATCAGGAACATTTTCCTTAGGTGTAGAAGCACATCCTGCCTCATCCTGTTTGCCAAGCCACATCACCACAATCTGTGATGCTAAGGATTATTAGCCCCCTGCATTAACGCAGTAACTGGCTGATACCATAGTCCAGCTCTGGCTCTTGTATTTCTTGCTCTTGATACAACGTATGTCAGCTATAAAATTACTTCAAGATTATGAAGGCGATGCCTTTTGATCCGGCTCCAGTTTTTGTAAAAGTGTTCCAGTGTGCTGATGTGGAGTGATGGATGAGCACTGATCCCAGCCTGCTGGCAAAGCTAAGAAGCACATTCCACCTTGGCGTGACCCAGCCTTGAGGGACATGTCGTGTTACCACAAGCCGGGCCCTCAGCTATTATGTATAATGCCCTGTATACGTATGGCTTTACCACAACATGCAAAGCAAATGTGAAAAATACTTTGTTATATTATCGGGTCCACTTCATGCTATGTTTTTGTTTTTTTTTGGTTTACTTGAAAATGCTCTGAGAACTCCACTGAACATATTTCCTTATGTCCTTTTTTCCATGTTGCCTACAAATCCATGATTTAGTGCAATCCATGCCATATATCGATTGTATTAGGTATGGATGATTTTCTGTTTTGAGGAAATCATGATCACCACTACATGAAGTGCTGAAGGAATCCCTTGACAAAAGTTTAAGTTGGATGATTAGATGTGTGTGTGCATTTGTGAGAGAGTGTGTGTAAAGGGACTAAGCTATTAAGTGCACACTATTACGATAATCAATTGTAAAAAGGCTGTCTGTATTTATGTCGCTATATTTTTCTGGCAATAGTAATAAAAAAACATTGAAACAAGCATGTTTGCATGTAGATAGATAGTCTTTCTTAATGTTAATGTATTAAAGTCATTCAACAAGGTTCTGCATGATGCAGTAAGTGCAGACAGAAACCACCTTATCCTATTTAGGATGAGGTGGTAGGCTTTGGCACATTCATTAATGCAATGGTTACCAGTTAAAACACACACAGTTTGTTTACATCATTATGCTCACTAAATTTACAACATGATTGGATAATTGAGGAAAACAAGCTACATAAAGCTACTCAATAGAGCCATTACTACATAGAGTGCAGCAGCTGGGGTATTTGTATATCTGCCTGTCATCTTCATAGAATTATATCTAATAAATTCAATTTAATAGTTAATGAATTGTGCATTTTATTTAGGCAGTGATTAGCTGAGGCAGGGTCCTGGCACTGAACAGTGCAAATAATGACTGGATTAACCTGAACACAGTGCATGGTAGTTAGTCAGCACTGACTCAGCTTTCCCAGCAGAAGTAGTTACATGTTTCAGTGTCAGTCTTCAGTAGATTCATGCACCTTTAACTGATCATGTTGGTCCCATTCAGCCAGAAGAGGAAACCGAGTCAATCATAGGCTGAACATTTGAGAGAGAGAGAGAGAGAGAGAAGAAGAAGAAGCAGCTGTTTTATCTTTTATTAGAGGCGGGGTCATTCATTGGACCTAGATTTATTCTATTTTTTATTTTCAGGCCAAACCGAGTCCATGATGTTGTTGAACCAGTAAGAAACCAGTTTATTGAACCAGCAGGCGAAGCTGCTTGAATCCATAGTCATCTACATATTTACGCCGGACAAGCTTTCGTGAACCATCATATACAAGTTTCAGGTGTTATTATTGAAATGAAACCGATGGCGCGCATATTTCTCAGAAATGTATTTTGAACTGCCCGCAACATGTCTGCTGGTCCAGAACATAAGGTATGTATCCTCACTTATTTTTCATTTTATTACAGTAAAACAAGTTTGCAGCTGGCGAGTCAGCTCATTTTTCACCTCATAAATCAAAGTTTTGAATGTTGGATTTATTATTATTATACAATATATCGTTCACCTTTAAGCTTGAGAATAGTTCACCTGTTTTATTGAGGCTTGCTGTTGATGGAAGTAGATTTAGTGTTAGGTTTCCTGGGCTGAGGGAACAGGATCAGCAGGTAAATTACTATATAATTCCTCTAATATTCCTATAGGGACTTGTAATGTATCTGTGATACTCAGTAGTGACCTTATCCTGCTTTATGGTATTTTTATGCCCTGTGGTATTGCTAAAGGATTTTCTGTGGTATTTTAAATTTTTTTTTTTTTTTTACCGATATTAGCTGCATGATGTTTAAACGTTCTGCTGTGGTATGTGTATAGTATCCTTGTAAACTATAGTTATTTTGTAAAGTGCCTGCATGAACAGTAGTGTTCCTTTGAGGGAGTTGTGTTGTCAGGTGTTCCTAGCAGATGACAGCAAGTTTTCTTTCTGATTAATCTCATGTGCGGCTAAAAACACTTATGCTCCACATCCTTGGTCTTGACTGCACATCTCGGCCACCAGGGCCCACTGTTGAGCACTTTACAATCATCTACAGGTCACTAGCCTCCTATCCTGGTTGCTGTAGTCAAGACCACCTTCATCCAGTCCAAATGGATTCCAAGACTGTTGAGTTCCTGTTGAGTTTGAGTCAAGACCAGGTCCAAAGTCAAGACTGAGCAAATAGGTTCTATCTGCAACCAAGAGCAAGATAGGCAGTAAACAGTGTATGTCTTTCCAGATGTAGGGACCAACAGAGGTATTCACTTACTAATTATACAGCATTCATTCTCAATAGTATGCTTACAGACTGGATACAAGGATCACTTTATAACAAAAGCTTTAAAACTTTTCCTATTCTAAAGAAATGTCCTAAAGTGAATGAATTGGACCCAGCCCTGTACTGTGGAATCTTTCAGCTTTCTGTCTTTTCACTCATTATTCCCTTGAGTGTCTATGATGTGTTTAACAATCTCAGCACTCTGTGTTATTGTAGGATACACTGCTAGAACAAGAGATGCTGTGCATTTGGAAAGATTCAACAGTCAATATTTCCTTTATTGTCCCTAGGGGGAATTTGTGTTGGACCCAATACTGCTGCATAAAATGCTACAAATCCAAATCAAGTCAAGTCAAGTCAAGTCAAGTCAAGTCAAGTCAAGTCAAGTCAAGTCAAGTCAAGTCAAGTCAAGTCAAGTCAAGTCAAATCAAATCAAATCAAATCAAATCAAATCAAATTTATTTGTATAGCCCTTAATCACCGTTACAGTCTCTAAGGGCTTCACATTGCCCAACATGTGAAACAATAAATGGTTAGTACACGACATCCCCCAACCTTTGACACTCACAGAGGACAA